>JANHGB010052635.1:0-28054 GCA_026283785.1 Coracopsis vasa | reverse complement strand
TACCTCTTTGGCTAGTTTGGGTCAGGTGTCCTGTCTCTGCTTCCTCCTGGCTTCCCCTCCTCCCTGGCAGAGCATGACACTCAGAAAGTCCTTGGTCAGACTAAACATTACTGTGTAGCAACTAAAAACATCGGTGTTATCAGTGCTGTTACCAGGCCCAAAGTCAAAAACACAGCCTTGCACCGCTACTAAGAAGGAGAAAAAATGACTGCTACTGCTGAACCCAGGACACAGCCACAGTTTTAAAGAAAGTAATCTTACAGCTAAGAGAAGTTATTCTGTAAACACTTGGAATCAGGATTTGCTATAGCGACTAAACATTCTTTTAATCTAAGGTAACTTCTACTGTAAGTATAAATGAACATTTTCTGCTTTTCACTTTTTTCCAAGTAGCTCCAGTCAAGGACCAAATCATTTACATTGAACACCAAGTACTCACTTAAAACCCCAAAACCTCTAGTAAGTAAAAAATAATGTGAGAGAATGAAAACTACAAGTTCTAACATAATCAAAAGGCAGGCGACCGTCATTAATTCCATTAGTCAAACAGAAATGTTACTCCTCTGTTTAGTTAATCTGTTTAGTTTCTTAAAGAGCCATGGCACATTCACTTTGTCCCATACGTACAGCATATCTAAGTTAGGATTACTGAGATAATTCAAATAATAGCAAAATGTTGATTTCATGTATTTTAATTAATTCAAATTTTCATTCAAATTTTAAGTAAGAAGTAAACATCACC
The DNA here is from genome assembly GCA_026283785.1 of Coracopsis vasa. NCBI lineage: Eukaryota > Metazoa > Chordata > Aves > Psittaciformes > Psittacidae > Coracopsis > Coracopsis vasa. Next base: position 27,312 of record JANHGB010052635.1, on the reverse strand, counting down.
TAATAAATAAGAGATGCTTTGTCTGGAATTTCAAAATGAAGTAACTTAAAAATTCGGGATAAACGTTTGTAAACCGTAACTCCTTAGATCAATTCATGTGGGTTTTGTTTACCTTTAAGTCTCGCAAAAATAAATCTGAAGTCACTTCAATTATTGAACACAGGCCTTTGTATGGGGAAATATTCTGGAAGTACACATTTAAAACAAGTGGCAAACAAGGACTAGCCATTATCTGTTAATGACTGAAATCATAATTAGAAACAACTGCCTGAATCACTTTGATTTAAATCAGCATCTACATCCTGTAGATATCCACTACTTTATCATACACCTCTTTCAAGACACACAAACCCAATTACCTGCTATGCAATCTGATGGTAAGGATCATGCATGGGAACCAGGAGGCTCAGCATCTGTTCCTCCTCCTGCTGCAGACCCGCTGTCTGTGCCAGGTGAATTATTTCATTTTTCAGCGAATCACAAAGCTGTCCTGATCAGGACAAGACATTTGGGTCCATGACCTTAGAAGACAGTCAGAACCACCTCGGTACAGAGTAGAGATGTGCTACACTGCTTTAATGCACGCCGTTATCTGCCATTACTACACGCACCATTTGGTTGATTATCTTACTTGTCATTTCAGAAAAGTTTGAGCTAAACCAGTCAGAACAGTATCTGGGATGTGTCTGTCTGTGCTTTTTTTTTTATGATGCCACGTCTGCATTCAGGTTTTCCAAGTGGCCCAGAAAAGGTATAATGCCAGCCAAAAGAAAAGTCAAACAAGAGCAACGAAATTACTGCATGGAAGGGAACTAAGAAATCTTAACTCCAAATTTCTCTACTTGCTTACATATACTTTTTTTAAAGCCCTACTCATCAAAGGACTATTTTGTTTGTCAGATATTCCCTAGAGCTAATGTATCATGAGGGATTTCCAAGATGCAGCAGATTTCTTAACCACTGGCTCTGGATTTCCTTCAAGGGGCTTTTCAGTGAGGGAAATCCAAAACTCTGATGAAAAAGAAAAAAAAAAAGAAAAAGAGAGAGATGGAAAATCTTGGTGCCAAACTAAAACAGTGAAAACCAAGAAACTCTGATTAATATAAGAATGGCGAAATACCCTACCCAAGGGCTGCAGAGGGGTCTATGCCGCAAGAGGTACCTGTAGGGCACCAGAATGTCAGCATGGCGTCCTCCCCTGTACTCAAGGGAACGGACTCATTTTCCCTCCCCTGCACATGTCCCTCATGGTGTACAAGGGGAAAGCTGCAAAGCAGCTAACGGTACAGTACTGCAAGTGGAAATTCCCAACATTGTATCTGTCACATCTTCTCAGAAAATGAAATGTAAAAAATACTTTGGCCTTTTAGGAGGACATAGAAAGATAACAAATATTTTAAGGGTTAAGTAAGTGACCTGGTCAGTAATAGAAATAAGGCCATATAGACTTCTGAGAATTATTTTCAGTGTACTTAGATACAATTGTAATATGTGTTGTTCTTTGAGTGTGAAAACCCCACCATTTATGTAATGTGATTTGTGAGGTCCACACAATATGAGAGGATGAAGGTATTTCAGTCTCTGAGATGTCGTCAGATCTGTTCTTGGCTTGCAGTGCTTGAACTGCAATGCCTATTTAGAGGCAATGATATGCACAGAGTGTGTCCAAAGGACAAATGTGCTAAACCTCTTCTTTTTCAGCTGGTCGGGGTTTATTTCCCGTCAGGTTTGCATTAATGACCCAGTGACCTACTTTTCTGGTCCACCTAGCAGAACTCTGCGACCCTGAAACCCAAGACTCTGTCTGCTTCACAGATTTGTTTTGGTTAGGTTCTGTGACAGAACCATTAGGAGAGTGACACTGCAGATAAAACGAAACGTGCTCTACTCTTTGGTATTGCAAGTGTATTTTTATTTAACTGTGTAACTGTTATCCATCACGATAGAATTGTCTGCTTCTTTTTTTTAATGGTTCTGTGTTTTATAAGGTTTTCTTCTCCCTCCCTCATATTACAATGAAAAATGAGCTGTGTACATTTACCCAGTGATTTCTAACCAGCACTGCTTCTTTGCCTGCTGCAGACCAAGAGTAAAGGGAAGAGGCAGACATAATGGAACAGTGAGGAAAAAGCATCTTCTGCCTGTCTTAAATCATCTACTTTACAGAGAAGCTTAAATTGCTAGAAATAAAAAAAGCTCCTTGGCAGCTCAACAACTGCATATAAAACAAATCATATTTTTCAGTGAATCGTAAATGTCACCATCTCAGATAACATTTATGCTTTCATAGAAATAGGAACTTAATTTTCCCCAGTTATATTATTAACTCACTTCGGTGAATCAGATCACCTACATTAAAACAGAAGCAGCCGGTGACTCAGAACAATGATGCGTTTAAAGATCAAGTGCAGCGATTGCAAGTACCAAGCTGCACGCAGATGGAACTGCTTCTTTGAACCACCAGATAAAGATTGATCTGCTAAAATCCTGCTAAAAATGGGCACCAAATGCTTGTTGTCAGAAGTGACTGACAGCCTGTGTCCCAAGCTGAAATGAGGTTGGGTTTGCCTATTCATTCAGTGGGTGCACAGTGTGACAGCACAGGAGAGAAGGAGAGCTGTGATGGGCTGTGATGTGATGAGCTGGTTGCCATTGCTTTACTGTCCTTTTAGAAATTCTCCTAGTTAGAAAGAAATAAATAAACCCCAGTTATTGTGGTGTATTATTTAACATTTCAACCTTTCTGGCTTGCTCCCTCTGGCTTGGTGCTTGTCTGGCCTCTCACCACCCAAGTACACACTCGTCATGACCATATAGAAAGTCATCTTTGTACTATATAAAACCCAGTACCTTTATCCCAGTTTTTCCGGTGAGGAGTCAAGATGTGAGTAAAAGGAATGACCAGGCCAAGACTGCACAGAAAAATGCAGATTCAGTCCAGCACCATGACCACGACCACGACCCTCCTGTCCCCTCGTCTCCACACACGCGCACTTCATTTGTTTAAGAGCTGGAAATGTTGACTAGGATAAGACCACAGCACTTTGTAGGCGGAAACAGTCTTGCTGTGGTGTTGTGAAGCAAAATCAGAGTGGCCATAGCCAGCCCGGCAGCAAGTATGACCCCTCCAGCTCTTTGTGTCTTGGGGTATAATTGAATTAAGCACAACACTCATGCAGCTCCAAGGACGCCCAGAGCTCTATCAGGACTTGCTTGCTTTCTCCTATAGACGCATCCTTAGCAGGAATATAGCTTGTGGGGCAAAGACTGGCCTTACAAAACACAATGAGCTCATTTCCCATATCATGAGCTCAAGTAGTCACTCAAAACACTGGAAAAATGTGGATATCTACCTCAGTCCTGGTAAGTAAGGGGCTGACAGTTGCATGTAAGATAGGTATTAGTTGATTATAATTAAATTTCTGCTTGAATCATCCCTCCTTTAGAGTAAAGAGATGCTGCTGGTGACACTGCCAATCCTTTTTATGCAAATATGTATTTAATTTAAAGCAAAGGAGCCCAGAGACTGACACAAATACTTTGAAAATATGAGCTGCAAGTCTAACTCACACAAAAATACATGTGTGAATGATGATAGCATATCCTGCATGCCAGCAGAAGACTGGCTGATGGTAGTATTTCAGAATTATACCTAAATGAAAGGTTCTCTGTTAGTTTAGGGGTTGTGGCACCTAATCTGCATTTTCATGAATTAGTGGTTTCCACCACGTGACAGAAACATTTTGAGATATTAACAAAAACAATGGAAAACATATGTCATTGTCAGATTCCAAGCTGGAAAAAAAGTGATTATATTTTCTCACCATGTATATTCCAATCGTTCCAGCTACATGTATCTTCCGTTCCATTCTAGCATCCCTTACTCTTGAAATTAAGATGAATCATAGCATAGATTGTACATCTATCTGGTTGCATTGATTTTTGTAACATGATAAACAGTCTTTTTGCCAGTATGTTTTGCTCAAAAGGTGTTTATATTGCACTTATTAGACTTCAGAGCTGTCGAGTTTGGAGCTATCTTTTAAGGCAAGTCTGTAGGGGTTTATTTTTGTTTCTGATTTTAAAGGCTGTCTTGACATGTGGCTGATTTAAGTCTTTTCTTACCATGGTAATTTTGAGTAAACCAATTTTCCAGGTATCCCTGGCTTCAATCATGGCTCTTCCAGAAACCCCAGAGTGCCCACAATTGACCTCAGAATCATGGAGACACAGATGATGTCCTGATCTATTCATTTAACAGTACAGCATTAGACTATGTGACCCAAGAAGCAGCCATTGAGATGTGGAATTGTTGAGTGCCTGTGAGCTGACCCAGTTTGAGTGTTTATCTCTATTGAAGTGTCCTATGGCTTAAAAAAATTGCAGCCTAATACAAATTTCAGGCATCTGAGACTCTTTTCAGCAATTTCTATTTGTTCCATCCATATCAGTCTTCATTACTTGCCTTCATGATCATTGGGTCAGTAATGGTTTGTTTTTCAGACTAAGCGTGTGTTGAGCTAAATCCTCAAATACACACTGGCATACACAGGTTCATAGATGTTCCTTCATAAAAAATTGAAAAGTACTTGAAAAGTAGCAAATTCAAAGGTTGCATTTGGTTTAATGTTCTTTGAACCGCAGAAAATGATATTTGCAAAGAAGTGAATGTTTACTTCCCAAACGGGAGCTCCATCCTGCAGTCCTCTGAGAGCCTCAGTCCCCTCCTTTCAACAGCCCTCGAGTGGAAATGGAGGTGCTCAACATATTGCAATCTGGCTTGGCATTTTGCAGGTACAAGCCCCTGGGCCTCTCTCTTTCTTCTCTGCCTTTTCTTTTGAATCTTCAGCCAAAGAGCTATCTATAATTTTTGTCACTTTCATTTCCAGTATGTCACCATGGATTATGAAAGGTAAGCCACTGCCTGCCCATTTAATGGAGTGCATCACTGTGGGTAATTGCCCTGGAATGTAAATCAGTTTACTGTTACCTGGTTACTGCTGGTACACATGCAAAATGGAGAAGACATGGCTCTGGCAGGCCATAGGTTTAATATATGGTGGTGATTATCTATCAAACTCCCCTTATTTTAATAGCTATGCTCAGTACAACACAGGGATGTGACGCATTCATCTGTATGCGTGAGAACAGGCCTGCCTGTATTTACAACACATGCTGAAACATTCTCACAAGCAGGCTTTAAATGGAAGTTGCCTATCACATTCCTTTCTCTTCCAGAGAAGCATACCACGGTCTTTCTGGGATGTGGTGCAGCACATTGGCTGTAGGGGAGAAAAGGTCATTGTTTTGGCTGGGAGGAAGGTCAGCTTGAGTCACACACCTCCTTTCATAGCATGGGGTCCAGCTCCAATGGTCTGAGGTAGCTCATGGCAAAGAGCCTCAGGAGGCACAGCATAGTTCTGCACATCACCTCCAACTTGGAAGAAGATAATTCAGAAAGGAGCAAGATTCAAACTGAGCCCCAGTAGCAGCTATGAGGACAGGTTGGGGGCTGAGGAAAGCATGAGAAGGTGGCCCGGAGCAAAGGGGCTACAAGCGATGGGCGCAGCAAACCTATGCTATCTCATGGGGCAACTGCTGTACAGTTGTGCTAAACCAAGCTCTTCAGAGAACCCGCTGACAAATTTCCACACGGTGCAGGAAATGCTGGCAATTAAATTCCTCCACGCTCAGGACTGGTCACCCTTCTTTTTAGGGAGCAATGTGAGATCAGCATCGCATTTGGCGTGGCTTATCTGTCTGGCAATGCCGCTGCTGTTGTAGCTTTAAGTTAATTGTCACTGAAGGATCCAACATCCTTTAAATCAGTTTTTCTTTTACAGGCAGACTTTCTTCCATAGCCTGAGAAAAGCTCTGCCCTTGAATTGGAGGCATTTTTCTGGCAGTGCTCAATGGAAAAGTACTGGATGGATTACAGTAATGATGCAGGTTTGCCTTGCTTTTGTCCCTGCAAAATATTTCAGTGGAATGTAGAGATACAGGGTGTACTTTTCAGAGTAAATGCTTGTGAAAAAGCAGACACAAGCACGTGCATGTATACATATACACAGCCAGCCACGGAGATACTGGCACCAAAAGATACTGAACCTTTTAATGAATATGTCAAAAATTAAACTCTTTGTATTCAAAAAAGCTGATAGTGTTTTAATGGCAGTACTCAACACACTTAACACTGCTAACCATGTAGAGAAGTGTTTGCTACCAGAAACAAGGGCATTTCCAAGCAATAAATGCACGGCATGTTGGTTATTTTAGCACAGAGCCATACAAGACTTACAGGAAAGACCAGCATTGCCTGATGTGACTGATTTGTGTCTGGGTGACCAGTGCTAACCATGAGACTGACCCCTAGTCACACTGAGCAAAGCCCCTGATGACAATGACCAAAACTCTTTCTTATTCTTGCAAGACGTCCCTTCTTCAGGAGGTTGTTTATTCATCATGCCCAAGCTGTAAAACTGTCATTTCATATCTGTTGCTTCCTAGATATGGTCCTCAGAGCCTGCCTGGGAGAAGGAAGTAAGGAAGTCCCAGGAAGGAGTGGAAGGAGGGGGGACAGAGCAAGGCTATATAGGTAACTAGTTTTTCTTTGTTGTTTTGGGGAGAATTCAAAGACTATCTCTTAAAGAAACCTAATTTGTCCTGGTTTCTCAGAGCAGTGTCCTGAATTGCTGATTTAATGGGCATTTCCCAGGTCGAGAGGTGGTCTAAGTAGTGCCTAACCAGGCCTCCGGTTATTTGCCATATGAAGTCCTATGTTCAGAATGCATTATTGTTTTTAATTATGAGCCTTTATTTCATGCTACTGAGCAATGACTGATTAGGGGCATCTTTTCTTCAGGTGGGAAAATATTCTTCTCTTCCCCTTCTCCCCCAAGCTTTCAAATTTCTCCTTTCTTTGCCAACAAAATCAGTTTGCAATAGTTCTGATTTTACTGCCAACATGAAAGAATTCAGAGACACTTTTATGAATTATACTTGACAATTCATTCAAGTAGCCTCTTGAGCCCACAGAGGTATCCTTCACATTATCTGTTCGCACAGACACGCTCCCTACAATTGTACCTAAAGTTTGTGCGTATTCCTTTCAGGCTCCTTTCCTTGAAATGCATAAAGTTAACAGAAGAAACGTTCTTGACAGCTTATTGTGTAAATCCTTCTGACACAGTTTCCACATTTCTGTAGGAGATGAGAACTGATCAGTACAAAGTAGGTCAAGAACTCCTAAGAGACACAGTGACTGCCTTTGATTTTTCTACCTTGAAGTTCAAAGAGCATGAGTAAGTTCATTGAAAGAGGAAGAAATGAGTTATTTAAAGAAATAAGGATCTCGCTTTACATGTAGTGCCCGGAGAACTTGAGAAGGAGGAGGTCACGAATCAGGTGGTGTGTGCATGCACGTGCACGTGCTGTATGTACTTTCCAAATATTGCTTTGAGACAACACTGTAATTAATTGACAATGAACTCTTCCTAGCATTGCAAGCTGCTCTTCTAATAAGTTCAATGAGAAGGTTGTTACTATATGCTACACCTGTATGCTGCACCTCATATCAACCCGAGTAGAGCAACTACTTCTTCAATTTATTTAGCCTAAAGACCACATGAACTAAAATTTAGAAAAGACAGCAGCTACCCATTCTCCTTCAGCTCGTGTGAACTGAAGGTAAGTAGAATTTCATCATGCATATTTATGTATATTTGTATAGGAGCTGTACCCCATGAGCCACTTGGATTTAGGGCCAGGCACTGGTACCTAATCCTCTTTTGTTTGCAGCACAGACATTGCCTATATGATTACAGTGTAAAGCAATAGGAATATTAAAGAGAGTGATGATACGTGATGGTGAGGAGTTACAGGACTGGGACTTGGACTTAGGTCAGCTGTGAGAAGACTACACCCATCAAGAAGAATTGATACTTTTCACTGTTCTGTTCAACAGGCAGTGTTTAACACTGTTATGTTAATAAGAGATTAACTGGGGGACTCTCAGGGGCTTCAGTCTCAGCTGCCATGTAAGCACTGCCCAATGCAAGTGTGCCAAGCTGAGTAATGAGGAAAGAGCTGCACTACCTCAAGGCTCTCCTGGCCACATTGTGCTGTCTCTGACCCTGGTTACCTGGCATTTAGAAGAGACAAATCAGAGGAAGGTTAATGTGACAGATGGAGACAAATGCCAAGAAATGATGGAGATCTTATCTCAGAAACACTAGTGTGGTCAATCTGAAAGCTGTTACTTGGATAAATTCCTCTTATGAGCACTGAAAGATGTTCTGATTAAAGCTGTGTAGGTGGCTAAATTCTGTTCTGTATGGATGTATCACTATCAGAGATATTCCCTTTGTTTCGTACCAGTGAGAGACAGCAAGTAATTGTCTGCTGAATTAGAAATAACGCAAATAAAAAGTAAGAGTTAATAGTTCCAATTTACCTTGGCTTTACTTAACGTATTTTTGTTAAACACCGCACATTACTGCCATATGGAAAGTAGATTTTTCATCCTCCACACCACTGGGATGATGTGCTATAACATTACAACGTGCTTCTTCTCATTCATGTTTTCTCTGTCCCACTCTGAAAATAGTCATAAGACGCCATGAGGACATGCCGCTGGGGCTGCTCATGAGTGAACTCCAGCTGTGCTTCACAGGAAATGAGAGCAGTCCACTATTCTCTTATTTCTCTCCTCCCATCCTGACACTATGAGACTAGGTGGCCCAAGCAAGCCTCCTGCTCCAAAGGACTAACCTTGCGTTTGGCCAGAAAGGGGTGGCCTTTGCAGTGGTTAGGTGATGGAGAAGTTGGATATAGGCAGGAACAGGAACATTAGGGAATGGTCTCTCTCTCTTTTGGCTCAGAGTGGTGGTGCCTGTCTCTCAGTGAGTCTTGGCTCTACCTCAGGGAATCCCTCTTGTCCTCCTGCTTTGTTCTGTGAGTGTAAGTAAACCAGGCAGGTGTATTTGCTGTGTTGTAGCCATGGAGGAAAGGAGCTTCAGCACATAGGGTGCACTTTGCTCTACAGACTTCTCAAGGCAGAGGACTATGGGGAAAGATTTCTCTGGGATATAGGACTGCTTTGCCTTTGTAAAACATCACCTATGGGCTATACCAGTACCTGTCGCAGTGCCCAGCTCTCCCTGAGCCCAGCACAGAGCATCTGGGTTTTCCCTGGTGACCTGAGATCACAACCTGTCACATGGCACCAGCAGCCCCAGAGTTAACAGGCAGCGTCTGTAAAACTTTAACAGAAAAACCTGTTTACAAACATAAAAGCGCTGAACATGATGAGGATATTTTAAGAGGGACCTGAGCCATACAATTGTTGAATAGAGATATGAATTAAAAGCAACGTTGCAGTAGCTGTGACTGTAAAAGAAGTAAGTAATGATTTATATAGTGAGGTGATATTTCTTCCTAGACTGGCTAATGCAGTTGAAAGAAAAGCAAAGATGAGCCCCTGGGAGCAGAAGCCCTTCTTGTGGTTGCCAGGTTCTGTTTCAGACCTTGCTTGCAGCCCAACAGCTAATCTACTCTTTCCTAACAGGATCGGCTGATGTAAGGAAAGACACTGCTTCTGCTAACAACCCTCATCTGGCTAAAGTGGAGAAATCAGATTTGCAGCTCTGGGATAGGCTGTTCGTGAATAGCTCTGATGTTTTTCTTCTGCTGTGCAGTGACCTCAGCCAACATGAAGTACATAGCTCTTGCTTGCTAACCTGTGAGTCTAATTGGTATTCTGTAAAAGTCTTCACAATGCCTTTTCGTTAAAGCAAATGTCAGAAAACACAAAGTCCTATTTCCTTTGTGAAAATTCCTCCAAAGGGAATAAGGGAATTGCATGAACCCTGACTGCACAAACGCTTCCTCTCAGCACAGGCTACACATCCAGGCACTTAATTTGGGTTTTTGAAAGCAGGGCTGTGCAATACAAGCTTCAAGATGTTTACTTTCTCACGTCTCTTTTTGGCCAAGAAGAATGACTTAATTCCCAGGGTGGTCCAAGCTTTGTTTTGTGTTCCTGCAGCCCAGATGCCCATTTGGAAACTCCCCTTGAGAGCCATGTGGACACAGCACCTCCCCGGGGTGGAGGGTTTGGCTGTGCACAAGCATGGTAGGAGGCACGAGGGACCACTGGACTTCACCCAGGGTGCTAACAGCTGCTCCTCATTGCCTCCCATCCCACCACGCAGCCACAGCAGAAGTAGAGCTAAGCCAGATGGAATCAGCCCACAGGCTGGATTTGGCCTCCAGTTGGAACTGTCTGACTTCATAGCTTGGAGCTAATTAAGCTAATGATTGATTATTAGGTGGCTTTTTTTCCCCTCTCTAATACCGTTTACCGTTTTTAATCTGTGAAAAGCATTGCTGTTTTCACTCTGATGGCTGCTGGGAATCTCACTTAACTTTGGGTTCCTGCAAGTCAGGTGTTGAAGGCTGAAGTGGTCATTTGAGACCCCTTGTGTAGATGACGTAGGGAAATAGATATCTCCAGAGGGTGAGCAGTCTGATCTGCCTTTGCCATCTCTTCTGTTTTTCCTACCGATTACAACGGGAGTAAAAGTCTGTCTGGCTCAAGATTGGACATTTTTACATTTAGATACCTAACCTAAAGCCTATGGATCCCCCACTCAGTAAGACAGATTACATAATTAACTAGAAACTGTCACTAGCCCCTTTCTCCAAAAACTATGCCTTAAGAAAGCTGGTAAATTAGTAGGATACTCACTCAAAAAATCCTCCTGCCCTATATATGCAAAAATAATGATGGTAGTCTCTGGAGTATGGTGATTTTCTGGCCTGTTTCTGGGGCAGCCTAATTTCCTGTGCTCAAGAGCATTATCTTTATAAGAAAGGGTAGCACGTCTCCACCAGATTTTCCTTCTCCATCCCCTCTAAGTAATGAAAGCAGCACCCTTGGTGAGTGAGGGAATCCCTGCTTCCTGCCTCTCCCAGGGTTGTCCATCAATTTGCCGAGCAGCTCTGCAGTGCACCCCAGCTTTGGAGCTGCTCCTCCCAGCCTCCCAGCTCAAGTATGCCTGTTGCAGAGCCTCCAAAACCCAGCCATGCCTTGAAGCTGAGCCCTTCACATGGCAGCCTCTCTCCAGCTATTTCAATGGAAAAACTGGAGACAAGCCCTGCTCACCTCGGTGCTTTTACTTCCTCCTCCTTGTCAAGAAAGCTTTCAGATGGTGGACAGGTATTGAATTTCTGTGTGCCTGAGCCACATGCAGTGCAAAGCAAGGTTAATAGATTTTTACAACCAGAGGGAGTATCCTGATCACCTCATCTGACCTCTGGCATCACACAAGCCAGAGACAGGAGCTGTAATTACACCACGTTTCCTGTTTCCAGCAGAAATGGGAGCACACAGTCTATACCTAATTGTCCTGCCAATCAGATTATCCCGTGAGTCCCCAAATTTTTGACCCCCAGCAATTTTCCTGAGGTGAGTTTATAATCACAGGATGTCTGAACGTGCAGCTTGCTACTTGTGCAAAAGAAGACTGATGTCTTGGGCTTCAGAAGAGGAAGAGAAGTAATCCGTGTGCAGCTACCTGCGAGCTGATTTTCTCATTTCCTCTTTTTTCTTAACATGCAAGGCAAAAAGCAAAAGGCAGGTGTAGCTGTCTCCATCCCTGACAGCTGTTTACAGCTGTTTACAGCTGTGCTATGCTCTCTCCAGATGAGTGAGTCTGAAGGGCAGTGTTTCGGCTCCTGCCTAGCTGCAATGCAATTAATAGTGGTTGTCGGCCCTCTGGCCTCTTGACTGATGATGTGTCTCCAAATGCATTTCCACACAGTTCCAGGCCACAAATACCCTCTAAGACAAACTCACAGACCCACTTTTAAAAATATGAGGAAGCAGTTCCCAGTCAGACTTCCCGACGATATGTTTTCTGTCAGATATGTTACTAAAATGGCATTCTGGTGTAAGGAAACTTGGACCAGAGAGTATTTAGACACTATTGAAACTATTCTTTGGAGCTGGTCTCATGTAAGCTTCTGCATTAATGAGGAATCATCTCTATTTGCACCCGTTAGCCAGCAGCACGATCAGCAAGCAATTAAACTCTAACAGGCACAAGGCTTGCGAGAGGACTCCCTGCACACAGGCAAAGGTTGTTCAGGCTTAAACCCAAACAAACAGGGGGTGTAACTCAACTTTTCCTCACCCAGACACCTCCCCTGCTCCTAATATATATGGATTTTTTCCAGTTAATACTGTGGCGTGTCCTTACCAATTCCTGTTTCATCAAGTCGTATGGAATGTGTAAATTCTCCCTCTGCCAGAGTGTAATCCTATTTGGCAAAGCGTTACAAAGGTTGTACCAAGGGTGATTGAGAGGTCGCAGCAGAGAGGCAGGGAAGGAAGCTTGCCAGTATGTTTTTAACCGCATTGGCTAACTTGGAAATCTTCTTATCATCTCTTTCCATTTCCATCCTCTTACATACCCAGCTCGGTGCTTAGCCACCATTTAGAGCAGGTGTAATTCTCCTTCCTGGATTGCCTCAGTAATACTCTCTGAACCACCTTTGGCATCACCAGGCCCCCTGAAGAAGGCAGGAGGGAAATCTGCCTTCCTCACATGAATGATCTAGAGAGATGAGCTTTCCAGAGAGCAATATTGCTCCAAGTGCTCCTGGGTAAGTCAGTGGCTCCCTGCTGCCAAGTGCAGCCCAGTAATGAAACCCTGAAACATCTTCCCCTTTATATTTTGTAATTTTTGTGTCACCTTCTAATGTTTTAAAATTGACATGCCGGATCTTGGGAGGCTTGAAAACGTGATTTGAAAAGTTCATAAGGTATAAAAAAGCATTGATAAAACTTCATTCTTCGTCTTCTCACTTGCTTCTTTACCAGTAGCTGAATTTCCAGGCGAATTAACTTTCCTCTAAAATGCCATAATAGTCCCTTTAACTCCAAGGTCATCTGCTCCTTTCCTTTGCCCAAGAGGAAGAGTTGTTTAATTTGGATTTAAAGACTCACAGTGGGGTCTACAGTATGTCTCTGCAGACAATCTTGTCCAGTGCTCCATTTTAATTCCTGTTAGAAAGCTTTTTCATAACGCCTAACTGAAGTAATCCTTGCTGCAATTTGAACCCATTATTTCTTTTGCTTTCTACCAGGGAGATGATGTTTTCCCTCATCTCTCAGCAGCAGTTCTTTTGCATATTTGAGGAATATTATCATTCTCCCTTCCCCCAGCTTTAATCTTCTTTCTTTTAAGGAAAGTAGCCCCAATGCAGTCATTCTTCCTGGTAGGTCGTGATTTCCAGCCCTCTGATCCTTCCTGCAACTCCCTTCTGGAATCACTCCAGCTGGTCTGCATCTCTCCGGGAATGCGGCGCTCAGTGCTACACAAAGTACTCCAGCTGAGACATTATCTCTGCTGAGTAAAGCACGGAAGGTGGTGTATGAGTTTTCTGTGCTACATTTAGTAATTTCCAAATGTAAAAGAGAATCTGCTTTTCTACAAAGAGCAATAACTGTCCCTTTGATCCCTACCTAAATAGGGTTTTTTTCCCAAAAAAAAGCCAGGAGAGAGGAAAAATTAGTGGAATTCAAAACTTATTTTGAACATGCCTAAGAAAAGAATACATTTTCATTCCTTGTATCTAGTGCATAGTGCACTAGATACTCCTGCATGAACAGATGTTTTCTGAAACATCCTGGCACAAAAAGTTCAGGAAGTGAAAATAAGGTTTCCCTGCTAGTGGGGAAAGAGGTCTTGCATTTTCCCAGTGATCTTGGGTAGAGACCAATCTTTAGTCTCGGGTTTTGCGGCTCCCAAAATCACCACTGTTTTGGGGAACCCTGTGGTACAGCACACAGTACCAAACTAAGCAGCACATCTAAGGTACCACTTACTTTTTGGGGTTTTATTAAAAAAGGGCTAGCTTAGGATCTAGCTTTGTATGCTTGTATGTTTCTAATGATCCTCACCAACAATGAGTCAACACACCCAAGCTTAAACAATGGTATTTAAATATTTAAATATTGCTGAGGTTTTACTGGAGACCCTAGGATAGCAGCATAGGAAGGTGTTTCAGCAGGGGTGTAGTGAGGATGAAGCTTACCCCACATATGCAGTACTTGAGGGTCTTCACATAAAGCCTACATAACATAAGCCTCCTTGCCCATGGAGGCAATGTTGTAATGGTGCTGCTGCTGCTCTTGCAGTCACTCAGCCTCACGCATACAGGCAGAGCTGCTGAGCTTCCAGGTGGGCGAGCAGCCCCAGCCTACACCCCACCACACGCTTCCCTGCAGCATGGAGTGCGGGCACCCACAGCCAGGAGCAGCTTTTCTGCTGGCGGACTCCTGACGAGGTCAGCCCGGGGCCCCATGCATCCCTTTGCAATGTGTGAATGTCACCCTTTAGCAGAGATTATTAGTAGGCTTTGTCTGACTGACAAGCACTTGTGTTTCGCCTCGAATCTTCGGAGGCAGGCAGGCAGGCAGGCGAGGGGGCAAAGAGCACTAATAGAATTCTTCAATGTCATTTTAATAGGATCACTGGTTTGTGATAGTTATTTTTTTCCCCCTCTTTATCTTTCTCTGTCCTCTGCTGGGCTCTGTGTTAATGCCCTCTGGTGATACTGAATTCTTTCCAAGTTTCTGAATTAAACAAAAATAATTAAATAAATAAATCCCACCAGCATTAATTATTGTTCCAGGAGGATATCTTCCCTTAAAGATGCAAGGTTTCTCTGAAGCCATCTGTCTGGATTTTCTTCCCTTGGGACACACAGAACAGTTAGCAACTCAGTATTTCCAAAAGGAAACTTGCAGCTCTTGTAGATAATATGAATGACCCAGCTGCCCTGGGAAGGGAAGCACTGTCTCATGTGCGGTGTGTTCCATATGCTATCCATCCACCTTCCTCAGTTAATGAGGCTCAGACTTCTTCATGCTGGTCAAGATAAATATAAAGCTCCCTAGCCCTGAAATCACTGTAGTGGGGTTGCCATGGTAAAAAAGAAGAAAAAATGTTCAGTCCATCACAGATTGGGCTAAAACCTGATACAAAAAGAGGCACTGGCATTGCATCAAGACACAGAAACATGCATGTGACGTTCTCAGAATTGCCATGATCCAGATAAAGTTTGGATTTTTTAAAACATCCTGTTCTGTTAATTTTTCTAACAAGATACATTTGGGTTCTGTCTTATGGGAAGATATTCTGAGAATAGGGCTGGAACGCTGAAGGCTCGTAACTCAAGTATTGATGCTGAGCCATATCAGAAACAGAAATCCTCATCCACACCATTTGTATTAATGCTTTGTCACCTGGTCTGCAAAAGAAAAGGATATCTCATCCAAAATCTAGATCCCAATTCCACATTTCTGTTCCACTGTTAATAACCAGGCAGCTTAATTACCTCCCAGAGTGATTATGAGGCTGGGTTATTTAAGGTTTGAAAAGCCCTATGGAGGTTCTAATAACAGAATGTCAGTCACATACAGGACTAGGGATGTAAGGGGTGCTCTGCCCTTGAGCACAGGCAGTAAGCTCATATGGGCACTGCATTTACCTGAACACAGGATCCAGAAACCTCACAGAACAGCATTCAGCTTTGCAAAGCACAGCATTACATCCTAACACTTGAGAGACCACACATTCTCCTTCAATGTAAGGAGAAGCATCCACCCTGCCACTCTCATTACGAACAAGCATATTGGATGCTGTGCGCTCCAATAGTTCTAAGCAGGTCCTCTTCGTCTGTATCTCAGTGTGTCCATCCAGAGTCGAGCTCTGATTCGTAAATTGTCCAGATTTATGTTGTTTTCCTCATCATCATACCTAATGGTGAGATTGAGGAGGGTTTGGCCATTAGTTAATGGGGATCAACCAGGATAGTTTTGTAAACAAAGTATCAAAGCAATACTGTCCCATGACAATGTGTCTTCAGGAAGAACAGAGGAAGGTGAACCTATGAAGATGAGCTGGATCCCCACCTGTAGCAGGGTCGAGACAAGAGCCTTGAAGAAGTACCAATTAGTGCTAAAGTCCCTCCTAGTCTGCTCAATGAGTGATAGATACTGAAAATCTCCTCAACCGATTATGCACTACCGTTCATTCAGGTGGGGGATGCTTGACTCTTGGTTACTGAGGAACACACAGGACTGTGCCTAGATGTGCCCTCACCAAGCCTAGAAATCAGGTCTTGCTGATGGAGATTTCAAGTCCTGTTTCTCTCCTAAGAGCCCTCTCCAGAGCACTCCCTCTCAAGAGAGCAGAGCTGCAGTGGGGAGAAGTGGTGGTGGCAGCTTGTGGCAACATCCTCGCATGTGGCTCAGCTACAGGGAGACTGACCGAGTGCTGCTGCTCTGCAGTAGTGGCTACTGAGGGGCCAGATGTCCACAGGGATCAGGAAGAGGCTCTCATACTTCTTCCCAGGCTGTCTGTTGGCATGGCAGCAACTCACCCAGACTGGTACTTGCAATGCCAAGCCAAGGATTTTCCTGAGGCTGATCAGAAAACTGAAGGTCTGTGAAGGGACTCTCGCAGATTTGCATAATCAATTTGGATTAATGTTTTATCAATATTCTTTCAAACCAATACAGTCCAATACAAACTGTTTTGTTTTTTAAGTTTCTGGGTCTTTTTTAACACCACTGACATGTATTAGTGTTCAACTCCTTCATTCAATACAGTTTTATCAGTCTAGAGGTGTCTGCTTCCGATCCAGGGTGCTCTTTATTCTCTAAATCAGTCCTAATATTTAACCCATGAAGCCCACCCAGTAAAAGCCACCTATTTATGTAGGCTTTTCTCCAAAAGAGAAGTAGACCAACCTAGAGAAAGGCAGGGAAACGATCTCACACCAGACAGTGACAACTACAAAGAATTGGCACGCTTCAGTCCTGTGAAGACTTTCACATATCTCACTGGGATGGGACTGCTGTGCTACAAGACATGCTGAGCCCATTCCTTAGCCTTTACTGGATTTGGATCCAAATTCTTCCTGGAGACTGATTTGGATGTGATGTTTTTGTTGACAAGATGCCTGGAGCCGTGGTGGTGGGTGAATCAGAAGACTGTATGGCCAGCTATTATGACCAACATGGTGACAGATTTATTCTTCATTAAAAAGAGTCTTGTAGAGTTAATGCTGTAGACACTATGTTTATGTGCAATTATAGAGTTGGGTCAGAATGCATGAAAAACAAGCTGCTACCTGTTCATTAGCTAAAGCTGTTAGAAACACGTGGGACAGGTTTACACATGCCTGCAGCGAGACATACTTGAACATACAGCTGGCACTCTTATCTCACTCTATGTATTCACATAGACTTCAACCTGGCACTCAGCAGAATGAGCATCTCAAGTGCTGCCATAGCTATTTCACTGAAAGCAGCATTATACCTAAAAGTAGACAGACTGTAGCAAGCAAGGAAGGAAAGATCCTTTTGGTGGAGAACATTGCCATCTTGTGCACAATTGTGTTTACTTTTTGCTAGGCACGCTTGTGAGAGGTGATGCTGCAGAACTTTCTCATCCTTCCCACCTCTCCTGAAAACTCCAGGAAGCCTGAAGCAGCGTTCAAGCCCTTGAACAGAGAAGTCTCCCTAAATAGCATCAGTTTGTTCCAGTCCTTAATCAATGATAACAAGATCTGAACTAGCAAAATTTTCCTTTTATCTTGCAAAGTGCTTCATTAAGAATATTTAATAAAAAAAAGCCAGCTGAATCACAATGAAATTAATAAAGTAGTAGAAAATCAGGGCTAACAGAGTTTTACAGAAGTCTGTTATTCTTTAACAAATGCAAGAGCAGCATTTACTCACAAACTATCTGCAAGGGCTGGCAACCATGCAGACACACAGTAAGTGTGGCAACAGCCGAGAACTCCTGTAGAGAAGTATTGAACTCCTATACATTTGTATAGATAAAACAGCTATCCTAGTGTAGCAATTGCCCTCAGAGAGTTTCATAGCTCACTGCAGTTATAAACTGCAGAAACCTTGAAACACCTATATATGGTCATTAAACACAAATATGAATTTTCTTGGTGAGAAATATAAGGCTTAGTGAAGCTATGTTGTTTATGTAAGGAAAAGTTGCCACAGCCATAAAGAGAGCATTTCCATGCCTCATCTGCGTGGACATCTCCCTAAAAAGCAGAACAACATATATCACAGTAGTCTAGGAGTCTTCCTGTGGGAGTATGTGGAAAATCTGGCACCCCATCCACCATGAAATGTAGGCCAATCCCACAGGATTTCCATGCTGTGCTGCCTCCTTCCATACCTTTTTATCACCTGCAGGTGGGCAGCTATGCTCCGGGTAAGTGTTTGTCTCACTGCCAGCAAACTCCAAGGTGACTCCAAAAAGGTGGCTTCAAGCACTCCCTGAATTCTGGTGAACCTGAGTGTAGCCCCACCAGCCACTCGTCCTCAGCCAAGGTCCCATCTGCACAGATCATCACATCATCACCAGGGCACGATGTGCTGTGGTTTGTACGTGTTCCCTATTTGATGGAGTAATGGAGTAAAATCCATGAGCACTGACGGAGTGTGTGACTTGCTCCAAGGGGTCCTTTACACCAGAGGGGGAAATTCATTGGCCTTTTGAGGAAGCCTTGATGGACAAGGGAGAATAGTTGAGTCTACAGAAAGCTCTCAATTTCCCTCTACCTGCTTTCCAAGCCAGGTAATGTCTGTCTCCAGCTGGGTGCCTAGATCACCAGGGCACTATCTGCATTTCAAAACAAGGTGTATGGAGCACAAGGCAGGGGATATAACAGGACCTGGTTTCTTGCATGATTTTCTAAGGAAATCCATGTAAACTTGGAATGGCAGTTAGAGCTGATGTGGGTTTGATGTTAAAGATTTTCCCCTGGTTGAAGCTCAGAATGATGGAAGCATGACAGTGATTTAACTAGGAGGATGTGCTTGTGCTTGCTGGTTATCCTACAAACAGGAGGGGAGGAGGACAGGGGCTTGTGTGTTTTGAGGATGTGCCACCAGAGCTCATTTTGTTAAAGCTCAAAGGTTGCCATTTTTTTCATTGTTTTAAAGCCTGAAGTATCAGCTACTACTCAGCAAAAGGACAAAGAGATGTTTTCTCTCTCTTCCTTCCTTTTCTAAACCTGCATTCCAAGTATGACTGCTACCCGTAAGCCAGCAGTAGCATTATTACTGAACTGATTTGATAATTGCCCTGGTATCTCTTTTATAATACAATACATATGCAGAGGGCAGTAGCTAAGTTTGAAAATGACAGTGTGATGCTGTTAAATTGGAAGTACCATTTGACATCTTAATGTAGAAAGAAAGCCCATATTATCTGCTGGGCTAAATCTGTAACAAACATATGCCAGATGACATGATGCCACCAGTGCTTAATGTGTCTTGTAAAACTGGATATAAACAGCTCCTCTCACCTGAAAGAGTCACAGTTTTTGTTGAACTTCTGCTAAAACAGCTTATTAGTATGCAGATAATACAGCAATATCTTTTCCTGGCTTGAATTACAAGATTATTTTTTTTTTTACCAATTGATTTTACTTATTGAAAACCTGCCTGATTACTGTTCTCACTAAAAGGGCACTTGCTTGCAGTCCGCTCCTTAACATTTTCCTATGGATCAGAGCACCCATGCTTATCTGACTTCTTTCTTCCTGTAGATTGAAGTCAGGGGTGAAGCTTTCATGGGTCTGCACCAAAATTCCCCTTCTGGTCTGTGATTTAATGCTCTCATCCATTCTGCTGTCCTCAGTGCACAGTCTCCAGCTACACAGGAAGGCACAGTGCTTCTCCTACTGTATCCCAACACCAAATATCCCTGAATCTTTATCATAATACCAGTGCTCAGATTTTTCTTCCTCACCTCTACTCTTCTCTGGTGATGGACAGACCTATCATTTAAGCCTGTTCATTAAGGCATAAAGGTTAATTTAAGCCTTATCATTAAGGGGCTCCTATCTAAGCCCTTTTTTGCCTGCCTGCACCTGTTGCCCTTCATCTTTTCTGCTGTCTCAAAGGCTCTCCCCCTCTCTCTCTTCTCAGGGGGAAGGAAGACAAGAAACTTTTTCAATCACTTCCAGGATCAGCCCTTTGATCTGGACTCAGTTCACCCTATAGGGATCTGATTGACATGCAATTCCCCAGTCCTATTAAGTTTGCTAAGTAGATGTAAGCAGAGAGCAGGCACCTCAGTTAAAGAAGTTTGGGGACATTACCAGACATGAAAGCCTACTCTGCATTTTGCATATTGTTCTGTTATTATTTCATCCCACTAAACTTTGCACCCTTTTACCACCAGTGCTTTTCTTGAAGAAAAATGGGGCTTTGAGCAACCTGATCTAGTGGAAGGTGGTCCCTGCCCATGGTAGAGGGTTGTAACTAGGTGATCTTTAAGATCCCTTCCAACCAAAACCATTTTGTGATTCTATGAAAATAGTCAGTGTCTTGGTACTATGTCAGAGATCGACCTTTGCAAGTGTCTATAGCTGGTCTCTCCTGCCTTGAAGATGGGCTTCACAATCACTTCCCTTATAACTTGAGGCCAGGCACAACTAAACCACAGAAAGTGATAGTCAACTTGAAGGTTTCAGGAAATCCCTACTTTCAGCTTTACATAACAGAAATAATCTGCACATGGGCAGATAATTAATAAAGCTTCCCAACACCCCCAGACAGTCTGTACCATTGCACAGAAGGATAAAACTGCACTCAGGCAAGAAGAAAAGTTCAGTAGCTAGCTTTGCTGTCCTCCTTGTAAATGAAAGTATTCCTGTGGATATTTATGGGAGTGGATCAGGATAACACATGCCATAGCAGGTATCAGTGTCACTCTTGGGGTGGGCAAAAGCTGTCTGGAAAATCAAGACTTCCTCTCTCTAGTAAATACTGTAACTTTTGCCTTCACAGGAAGCATCTTTGTGTTTAAGCTGTTCAATATACTGGAAGAAATATGACTTATTCTAGTAGATATATTGAACCAGAGATATCACAAATATGCATAATTACATTCATCTCATTAATTGTCCATCAATAACTGTTACGTGGAGTGTTCTGCCTTAGATCATATAATTCCTTGCTTATTTAACACCTGAAGTGTTAAACAGAAACAGCCTCAGAATTACTTGATATTTTTCCTGCTGTTTTTTATCAGACCTCAATTCCTTCAGTCAGCTCTGTAAATTAAAATTAATAAGGCAAAGTCCTGAAAAATTCAGCATGGTGCTAAGTGATGAAAGTTTTAACACGTTACACGTAAACGAGTCAACTCATTCATCAGTCTCCCACACAAGCCTACAGAAAGTCTCTTGCTTGCATTTTTTAACGGTTCTGCCTTCTCCAGAAGGGAACAAAGCCTCTTCCTGCATCACAACAGCCCTCTGCAAATAGATAGACCTAAGAAGTTCAATACTTCTTATAATTCTGTGAAGAGCCAAAAGCATCAATAAAATACTTTTTGCCTCCTGCAAGCCTTTGATGACTGAATTAGCTAAATGAGATAGAAATAAGGACTGATTTATAATGGGCTGTAGTAAGAAACAAGTTCAACAGCCTTCCAAACAATTGACAGGGAATAGATTAGTTTTAGTAGTGTAGTGATTTAAAAAAAATGAAGAAGGGAAAGCATTCCCCTTCGATATCAGTAAGAGCAGTTTCTTTAGACAGGATTCGATCCAAACAAATATTCCTCAAGAGGTTCAGATAATGGTGCTTTCCTTACCCCCTTCACAAAATAAGAGGCAGTCCAAACTAAGTTACTGAACTTTCTATTAGAAGTCTCAGTTTCTATTTGCTACACAACCTGTGAAGTAAGCAACTTCCCAAGACTTCCAGAGAATAATGACTAATTTTTGTGAAGTTGAGATTACAATACAGAAATAAAAAGTACGTCTTAACTTTAATGGGAATTGCTGTAGATCAGAGCTATCCTCTCTTCTTGAACTCTATAAAGACAAGTATTAGTGTCCAGATGTCATGCTGATTTACAGCTTAATATCATGTGCTTATTCTATACTCCAGTCGAGCAGAGCTTTCTCATAATGAATCATCCCAACCAAGTTAAACTACTTCCAGCAGCAAGGCCAATCAAATAACCCACCTAGAGTGTGTTTGGGAAAGGAAGTGATGAGCCAGATGAGGAGGCAGGTGAGGCTGAGCTGAGCCTTGGGAAAGGAAGACCTGACCAAACCAGGTACGGCACAGCACGGGTATTCAAAGGGCACTCAATTTCACTTTCTGTGATCACAGTCCTGCAGACACTTTTGCCTACGTGCAGTCCCTGACCATGGTTGGATTAAGTACCTGGAAAATGGGCAGCTTACCTAGCCCCTTCCACAGCCTTGCTCTGCTTGCACAAGACCTGTCTCTCCCTCAGCATGCGAAGTGGATGTAAAAAGTTCAGCAGGGTTTGGTGAGTGCAGATGGTGAACGCAAACAGGTCGAGGTAAAGGAAAATCAGAGTGGTGACTTACCTGGATCAGGGCAGCCTGCTATGAACTTAATGTGGCTTCTCACATAACCTGAGTAAGCAGTAGACTTCAGACCTGTACCATGAAGAAAAACCTTTTTATTATTAGTGGTTCACTTGTATTTCACACAAAAAAACCTCCAGTATGACTGTCTGCTAATGGCAAATCATCTGCCCGTGGCTATGGCTCAGGATTACTTCTCACACATACACATACACCTGCTGGTGCAGCCACAGGGTGGGATGAGTCAGAGATGCTTTCACAGTGTTATGCAGGACAGTAACTCGTACAAGCCTCAGCACCATTTACAGGATCTCTGCCTCTGACTTCTCCCATGATAGCTGACCCAAAGATCCTTCTCATACCACTGAGAAGTGAACAATGATCCGAGATTAGCTGTGGAGCAGATGCAAAAACATTACTACTGCATTTAGCACCAGCGCCCCAATTCTTGGCAAATGAGAATTCACTCTCCAATTATTTTCTCCTATTACATTGCCTCATTCTGCTATGTATATTAATTGGCTATTTTGGTTTGCTATTTAGCAGCTGGCTTCCTTTTAAGCTAAGGATCATTCCCCATAACTGCATGCTTCCATAGCTTCTGCTCTGCCAAAAGGTTAAACTGATCTCATTATTCACTTCCTGCAGAGACCTAATTTCTACAAAAGGCTTTGAGCGAGGCAGTATGATTGGCAGGAAAGCAAAGACTGCAAGAAGCTGTTTTCACATTTAGTCAAATACCAGTAAGAACAGACACCATTTGAAACGATGCTCCACATGGGTCTCAGCAGATGGGCAAAACATTCCTCCTCTTCTGGTTTATGATTATTCTTGCATCAGCCCCTTTCAGCATGGCATCCCCCAACATGTCAACACATGAAGTAGCTAAGGATAGAAGATGGTACAAGCCAAACCATGAGGGTGGTGAGATACTGGAGCAGGTTACCCGCAGAGGTTGTGGCTGCTCCATCCCTAGCAGCGTTCAAGGCCAAGTTGGATGGGGCTTTGAGCAACCTGGTCTAGTGGAAGGTTTCCCTGCCCATGGCAGAGGGTTTGAACTGGATGATCTTTAAGGTCCCAGTCATGCACTTGGGCAACTTGACGAGTCTTCATCCCTAGATGTTTCCAAGATCAGATCTCACACCAACCCCATCCAACTGCAGTGCTCATCCTGCTTTGAGCTCCTCTCCTGCTGTGGTCCATGAATCATCGGTGGTCTAGAAGACAGTGAAAAGGCAGCTGCAAAGTCACTGCTACTCTGCCTCCATAGAGGCGCTGAAGTGGGAGATAGCGAGTAGTAGAAGAAAAAAAACCAAACAAAAAACGTATCCAGAACATTGCCTACTTTTAAAATCGGATTCCGAGTTGAAGTTGTCACAGTATGGTACAAGATGGAGTGCAGATCCCACTTCCCCTCCCTAGGAGGTCTGATAAATTTGAAATTAAAACCAAGTTGAATATGGCAGCTGTGTCTGCATCAGCAATACAGACAACTCAACTGCACCAGATCTGGAGGGAAAGGCTGAGGGTGTGACATTCACTCTACACACATTTCACAGGGCCTTATTTCAGGTTAGCTTTAGCCTAGCTTTTGGGACTGACTTTACCTTTGGGGTAAGGGGATGGGAGTCTTCTAGATAGTTTCCTCCAAAAGGAAGCCAGTCCACATGCTCAGAGGTCACCAACACACTGTTAAATGAGGACAGCCAAAAGATAAACAAAATAAACAAGTGCATGCTTCTATGGGGGGGAAAGAGTTGTCCTCTTCCTAGACTGTAAGAAGTTGTAAGTACAGAAAAGCATCAGGTCTGATAGCATTTTGGGTAGTCCAGTGTCATGAGAAGCGTTGTTCTATGTACAATACTATTCAGGATTGTATTCTGCTGCATTTGGCTTACTTGTACAATATTAGTATTTTGCCAAAAAAAAGGAGACTTAAGGCACTCAAAACACCTTTCAAATCTCAAAGAGGAAGCTCTCCATCAGGATTTTACAACTTCACCTGAAACTGAAGGAACACAGTTATTTGACTAATTTGACTGGGAAGACAGAGTGCAGGAAACATGCTTTAAAGTTGCTATGAACCAATACAACACTATTAAAAAATTGCTTATTGTTACATTCAATACCATCCACCTACACATTCCATTAGCAATGTAACTCAAAGTCCTTAGGGCAGCCTTGTTAGCAAAAGCTCTTGGAGCTTGTTAGCCCAAGTGTAGACAATTTGAGAGTGTAGGTGGACATTAAATCCAACCCAAAATAAGCAAGCAGCTCTGAGTGTCAGCAGATCTATAATTAAGGTGGTATTTCAGTTCATTCTCTTCTAAGGCTTCAATTATTATTACCTAGAAGATGGAAGGCTTTAATATAGAAAGACATCAGGTGTTCAAACATAATTTTCTCCCCCATTTGGCAATGGCACTACTGTAGTAACGCATCGGACTTCTGATCTGTGGAAGAAGTCAGCAGTTTCACTCTTGAGCATCACCACCTTGAATTTCTTTTCCCCAATTAGTAGATATGATGGTGCAGGAAACTCAGCCGCTATTAAAGGCAAAATACCACTGCTAAATGAAAGCATGATCTGGACTCAGCAGGTCCTGGGAGATGTTGGCCATCACCAAGGCCTCTCTCAAGATGCCTGGAGTTCCAGCTCATAGCCTCGTGCTGGCTCTCCTGACAGCACACCTCTGCAAAGGACCACATGCCACCTTCAGTGACACCCACATCCTGCGTTACCTTCCCTAGCTTTCCACACAGTCCAGGCTGTCGGACATATACACATGACAAACCAAGACAAGGCCCAACTAAGTGCTCTAACCAATTGTTTAAGACCAGCTTATATTTCCTTGTTTTTAATGAAATCAGCAATTTACTAAGAAAATAATAACAAGAGACCTGTTTCTACTGAAGTCTGTATTTTAAAACTTTGAGTCAGATTTACTTAGGCTTCTTAATATAAAATGTCTTTCACAATCTTAAGTGAATCTGCAGTAAGTTGGTCTTTCTTTAAAAAAAAACAAAACTCTTTTAGTTTCTAGAAGTTTCGAGATAGGTGTTTGTCTTGAAATACTACTCTTCTGGGGCTTAGTGAGATCTTGATGAGTGTCTCCAGTGCTCTAGGTGGGAACACTGGCTTCAAGAGTACTGTATCAATCTTGATGCTGCCGCAGAAGTTAGTCATCCTCTGAGTCACTCTCGTCCCTGGCTGGGACACGCGCCCTGATTGAGGACATAAGCTGGTCCTGGATCTGCTTCTTGGGGTTCTCCTCAAGGTCAGTCTTGATGGCACCAGACTCTGAAATTTTCCACTCTAGTTCTGCATAGAGAAAAACAAGAGAGCCATGAATGCAGGGAGCAAACTGGAAAAAGGCCACCCTTGCTTCCCCAGCTTTCTCTTACCACCATGAAAAGCAGGGCCCTGCTCTATTCCTTCTCTTCCTCTTCCACACCCCGGCCCCAGCCCCTGTCTTGCACTCACTCCAGCTGAGCCCTCTCTTCATACAGTCACTACTGCTGGCACAGGTTTCAGCCCAGGGCACAGGGGTACTGCTCTGCAGCTCACCAGTAGCATTCCCAGTGCCTCCCTGCTACCTCTACAACCAGAAGTGCAAAGGAGGTGATTGATACCGAGCAGCAGCTTTAGAGGCAACTCTCCCAGTGAAAGCAAATCCAACCTTCTTCTAACCACACAAGGGCAGAAGACAGGTTTGCACATCTATCACCAGTGAAGGAGTACTGCTCATATATTACAGCTGTCTCCATCATATACAGAGTTCATCCCAATCAAGAGTCTGGGAATAGACCTGTGGAGGACAAACAAATTGTAGCAATTCCACTGACACATCAGAATTACAGGTATTTTTCAGGGATGTATTCTGTAAACGCAATTCACCCCTTTCCTACTACACCGTGTCCTGCTTATTAGCTCCTTAGCAAGACAGAAAGAGAGACTCCACCATCAATAGCAGGCCTATTACTACATAGGCCCAAATTGGATTGCTTTCCAGAAGCAGTAGAAAGTCAATACAACACACTCAGTTGAAACCTCTCTCCTACTCCTGCTGCAAACCTATCATTAACTCTAATTTCCTTCAGAAATTACAGACTAATGAATGCAACCTCACACTTCCTTTTACCTCTGGTGGAAGCCACCTGGGCTTCAGGGACAAGGAATGAAGAAAATAACAAAAGAACGTGCAGAGTTCCAGTGCCCAGCTATCTGCGATGACCAAATTAAGCTGGCTCAGACATCCCCCAAAATCAATTATTTATCTACTAAAAATGGGAGAAATAACTATAGGTTCTGCTACCACTGCTCACTTTAGTACATAATTAGGCAACCACTGTAGTCAGTTAGCTGCTCTCAAATCAGTGATCTCACTGGTGAGCTTTTCCCCTTCTGACAGTTCCAGGCAGGGGAACATTTTCTACAGCACATGCTCAAAGTATCCCATAAACTTCTGAAGTTTAGTGAAAAGAAATAAATCAAAAACCTCTTTGCATCCTGTCCCAATACAGACAGTGATGTAACCCACCAGGGACCCTGAAATGCTGCTTAACTGTTGATCACTTTAGATAAAGATGTCGTTAAAGTCTGACCTTAAAAAAACCTTTAAGGCATCCGGACCAATATGCCTACTCAGAAAGCTGATGAGTATCCTTTCAACTGAAGTAAAATCCAACAGGTTACACCAGAGTTGCATGTGCTCTCCAAGAAGAACCTTTTTCACTGCTGACCTCTGCCTTCAAGCACTGCTGTGGGACACCATCCCCAACCAACCACCTCCAAATAGCAGCTTTATGCTGAAGAGCCACAGTGCTCCAAGACCTGCATCACTGCCC
>JANHGB010052631.1:21010-31186 GCA_026283785.1 Coracopsis vasa | reverse complement strand
CTTGGAGCAAGCTGCTCCAGTGGAAGGTGTCCCTGCTCGTGGCAGGGGTTGGAACTGGAGGAGCTTTAAGGTCCCTTCCAAGACAAACCAGTCTGGGATTCTAAGGATATGGTGAGGCTCTAGAGAAAACCTGAGGCCAGAAAAAGAGCCAGCCAAACCCCAGAAAAGGGACAGAACGAGCAGTGACAGTACCTCATCCGACTGCATCTTTTTAATTTCCTCTTCATCCAGGTTTCCGAGATGTTCGTCCTCTTCCTCTGGTTCCTCTTCAGCAACATCACCTGCCCAGACTAAGCACACACAGCCCACATCAGTAGCAGATTGAGACAAGACATTGCAGATTGCTGGCCATGGAGAGCTCTGCAAACCCTCACAGTCATCCGGAGCAATAAGTGGAAGAATTACGGACTTCATGTGCTCCTACCATGACCGGGGCTGAAAATTCACTGTTCTACCACAAGTGCCCTGAGCCCAAGAGGTGACAGGCTTTGGGAAGGGAGGAGAGCGGGGCTGAAGGTTCTATAAACCTTCAAGAAGCTCATGGTGAAGAACTAGGCCATGGTGAATTTGTGGTTATCAGAGAGCTACAAGCAGTAAAAGCTGCTTCCCTTCCATCAACCCAGTGTGTATCAATGAATGACTCACGGAGCCATATGGCTCAGTAGGCAGAGGAGCTGACTGACGGGCAGGGCACGAGTGGGTTGTCTATTTTGGTTGAAGTGTTTGAAAATATTCTGAGGATTTAATTTCTCTTCCAAGCTTATGCTGCCTCTTGTGATAAGTGAATTAATGACTAGCACTGGCTTGCCTCAGGCTAGGGCTGGTGGTTTGGAAGGTCTCCAGTGGGCCAGACTTGCTCATCTAGCTATACTAGTCCCCTTCAGACATACCAGTATCTTCAGCATCCGTAGGGGTTGGCAGCTCAATGATTTCTGGTTCCACATTCCTCCCTTTCTTCAAAGAGTTCTGCCTCTTCCCACATACAGATTGGTCCTTTTTGTTCTTAATCAGGATTTTCCCTAAGAGATCCTTAGGACTTGGCAGAGGAACTCCTGGCTTCAGCTGCAAGAGATCACCTTTCATCACAAAGAGTTCAAACATTCATCTCTCCCGTCCCTCCCAAGACCATTCCTACAGCCATTTACTGGTGCACGGGCACATCTCTCACCCCCTGTACCTTTATTTTCTCCATCCATCCCACTATATGCAGATTTGTTTTAAGACTTCACCTTTTATTCCAGAGCAGCATTTTGCACCTTACACATTTGCTACCTGCACATGCCAGGCTGTTCCCAGCCACCTACCCTACACCTCAGCTAAAACCCCATCTACATGGCCTGAAGCATCCACACTCCTCTGGCTTTCACATGCCACCTACTTCTCTCGTTGTGCCAGAGCCTCAGCCCTGGATCAGCACTCAGGCCTGGATCAGCACTCAGGCCATATTCAAACCCTCTGCCTGCAGCAGATCTGAAAATGATCCCAGAGGAGGTGGCTCAAGACAAGGACGTGTGACTCAGACTCTGCTTCCAGACCCACACTCCCTCTACAGACAGCAACAAGACTAGTAATAACTCAGCCAATACCGTGAACTGCTTCTCCCCATACAGCCCCTGCTTCTCCCTGTTGCCTGGACAAGGACCTGGGTCTGGGCAGTGGCAAGTGTTGCTTTGCCCACTGCTTCTTTTCAGCTCTTCTTTTGATCTCAGTGCTTTAAAACACAGGCACTGCCTGGTGTTTGTAAATCCATTTGCATTCACAAGGCAGCTGGAGCAGCAATGGGCATGCAGACCACCAAGGATGTCACTGTGTCCATAAAAATACATGTTGTACAAGTAAGCTGACAACCAGGGTCAAGCAGATCAGGCCATTTACTCAGCTATTCTGAGCACAAAGCTGTGTGTCACTGACCTGCCTGTCTGTGCCTGAAAGGGAATATTTCCAGGGTGGAAGTAGGAAGTGAGAAGCATTGGTAGGAAGAGCCTGAAATGCTGCTAAGCCCTTGCTCCTGTTTCTTTCCAAAGCAAGTGCTGGCAGAGATCTGAAACAGTACCATGTACAGAAATACACTTGGTTACCTAGAGCCCAGTTTCCCAAGTCACTGAAGTCACAGTATTAAATGAGAGCAGAGCCAGCAAGTGCTTAGGAAAACCTCTGTGACTGAGAGATCTTCCATCCACTCACTATTTGCTTACCCCTATGAACCAAGCTTATTTGTCCATGGCATCATCTTCTCTTTCACTGTCCCTGTATCCACTCTCCTAGCACCAGGAATGACTGATTCCTTCAGAAAGACCTCTCCACTGAACCTGCCTCCCCAGCTTCACTTACTGGGTATTTCTCCAGTGGCTCTGTCAGCAGCATATCTCCAAATATAGTTCTGCAGTACTCAGCCATCTTCGCCTGCTGCTTGGGACTGATGAACAAAGAGACCAAAGCAGGAGTGAACAGGAAAACAGATGCCCAAATCCAGACCTTAACATGAACAACCACCCCAAGACCCATGTACTCTACCCAGAAAATCATCTCTTGCCCTCACTCACTATGCAGACCTTAAAGTCCCTTCCCAGGCTGACTTCCATTTGTCCATACTCTGCCATTCCGAGCTAGAAGGCTGCACAACTGTGGTCACTCTCACTCTGCAGCTTCTGGCTCATCTTTCAGCTCTGCTCCACCTCCAGTTGCTTGAGAAATCTCAAGTGATGTTTCAGATCCCAGGCACTCACAAACCCAGCAGCTCTTGCCTGTACACTTTGTGCTCTGGACAACAAGAACACAATTCTCCCAGTCACTGGATACTCACGAGTCCACATGGTTCTCAAAGGACAGGATGACAGGGTAGAGAGATGTTTTAAAAGCACTTTCTGCAATGGCCTCAATGGCATCCTAAATGAGAGGCAATGGGCAGAGAAAAGATGAGCACTGGTTAGTAACAGAGAAATGCAGCTCAGCTCCCACTGAACAGACTCCAAACTGATCACTGTCAAGGGCTTCTCTTTAAAGTAACTTCTCCCAGTAAGAAGGTGAGAAGTAGTTTTTTCCTCCCCGCCTGGATTCCAGCTCCAGAGGACACAACATGCACCTAAACTCAACAGACTGCATAGAAAATGAAGCTGAAGATGTAGGAATATGAGTTTTATAGTTCAGTGTACACATAAACGAATGTGAAAGCATCTTGCCAGTGACAAGTCACTGCCACATGCACTTTGAATTGGTAGAGAAAGGTGTCTGCAATCCCTCATCAAACTGCTTCAAACCCTGTTTAAACTTACCTCTGAACCTGCCCTTTTCTATCACATCACCCACTTCTAAAATCCTTCTGTCTGGCAGCAGAGAAAACTGGGATGTTCATAACCAGCAGTGCTGACATTGCAAATGCAAACACCACGGAAACCTTCTCAGCATTAATGGTGTAGGAAAAAATAACCGTATTTTCCCTGTTAAACTACCACAGACTTTCCCCCTACCTTCTTTCCTTGTGCTGTCTAATGGACATGGTGAAAAGTGTCATTTGCTCCTTTGCAATTACAGTCCCCCTTGGTCCCCCAAAGTCCTGGCTGATCTTAGCACTGAGGGAGTCTTAGCACTGCCACAGCTGCCCCATGGACCACACGGATCCTCTGTCACAGAACCCTGCAAGGCTCAGGGGAGGAGAAGCTACAGAAAAAGCTCCTAAAGGCCAGAGGCAATGGTAGAAAAGGGAGAGGTGGAGGGAACGATCCCCATGTTATGTAAAACTAATCCCTGGGCACAGGCTGTGTTCCCAGGTTCTCATTTCCTGGAGGAACAGTCACATGCTGCAGCAGAACTCTGCAATTACAGCACCTCCAGCTGCCATTAGGTCTCCTACCTGCAGTGAGCTGCTGTGCAAAGACAGCAGTGCTGCTGCAGGAGGTGGGGAGCTACTGACAGGAGTATGGCAACAGCTCGGATCTTAACGTTGGGTTTGGGTCGTTTTCCCACATAAACATTTTAGGAATAGTGAAGTGTGGGAAGAGGGGCAAGAAATGGAACCAGAATAAATAGTTTTAAAAAGAATCTGAATTGCCTCTGCCTGTTGGCAGCTGCTGAGGAAAGGAGTGCAGGGAAATCAGTGTGAGGCACTGCTTTATAACCTGCTGTAACTGTGGTTAAATGCTCTGTGCTCCCAAAGGAGAAGTAGGCTTTGCTCAGTGCTTCTGAAGCCTGGGAGCTGGATCCTGAGGGAAGCCACCTGCCCAGCTGCTCCACTGAGCACATTCCACACACTCCTGTAATGAGGAAGTACCTGAAAGGTGTTCCTGCAAAGCACCACCATGAGGGGCTCTAAGCCACAGAAAGTGCTGCTCACCAGCTAGAAATAAACTCATTTTAACCACTTGTTTTCTAAACCACCATTTGTTTCTTGCTTGTTTCTCTGATGTGCATCTATCCATAATGCACCTTTCTGTCCATACAGCCATCTCACCACACAGCCCTGTGTATGCAGACACATCTACTCAACCTCCTCTCCATCACTACTACCTGCCTGCCTACCTTTTCTCATTCATTCATCTTCATGCAGCCAGCAACCTCTTTTCTGGTCCTCCCACGCCAAAAGCTTACACACACTCCGACCCATTGCATGTTTGTTCATCTTTCACTCTCTCTGGGTGTTCATTCACTTGTCAGACTGCCATCAGTCTTTTCCTCCCAAACATCTTTGCTCTCAGCCAACCCATCTGACAGCTCCCTCAGCAGCCTCCTCAAAGAGAGATCAGTCTAAAGCCGAGCAGGGGCAGCATCGATGGAGCAAACTCGTTCCATACCTTGAAGAGGATCTCGGTTGTCATGGTGAAGCCGTGGGTGATGATGGGCTCCTCCTCCGGGGGGCGGCCCTTCCAGCAGTCCAGCTCCACGCAGCGGCAGCCGCTCAGCAGCGTCTGCCGGTACATCTCGGGAGAGGAGATGCCAGAGAACTGACCAGCTGGAGGAGGGAGGCTCAGCATCAGCTACACTCACCTGCGACAGCTTCTGCATCAACAGGAGCAGCAGATACCTCTGCTGCCCTTCAGCATGTGTACGGGGCTGACTGACACAGGGTGACATTGCTTCTCACACAGCATTGAAGTGCCAAGCCCCTCAGAGTGTATTACAGCCCTCAGCCCTCTGAATTTCAGGGCATACACCTGCCCACCTGACTGTCAGTATCATCCCTCCATCCCAGTGTGGTACCCACACGTAGGAGCTGAGGCAGCTTCTGGAACTGCCCGTACCTGTTAAATACGTGTTGTGGGATGAGTTGATGAAGTAGTGTGAGAGCGGTTGAGTCATGTCCTGGTACAGCAATAGTTTGTCCAGTGCTATCACATTGTTCTCAGGGCCACAGAGGAACCAGACCATCCCCTCTGGAGACAGCTGCCCTACATGGGAAACAGGGCCGTTAACAGCACTGAAACAAAGTGCTTCTGACACCTCCTCACCAGTGCATTGCAACACTGGGATTGTGAGGATCAGGCTGATTGCTCCCCATGGGAAGTCAGGGTAGCAGAAGGTGTGAGACCCTCTGCTGCTTTCATACTACCTCTAGAACAAGACTCACCTCTCTGGATGTTAATCCCACTGGGCTCATACTTCTCTATGAGGCTCTGCACCTGCTCAGGTTTGGCTGGAGGGAAGAGGATGTCATTGAGGCGAGAGTCTCGCTGCTTCTTGTTGATGAACTTTGCCAAGTGCTCTTTGGTCATGTAGGGCTTTGCTTTTAAATGGCTGCAGTGAGAGAATGACAGAGGAGCAGAGGTAAGGCCTCTGTATCACCCACAAAACCCATTCACAAAAGAGAGACTGGTCCCTCCCCAGGCCAGCAATGGGTGTCCATATCCCTGGACCCATAGGTTTTTCTCTGTTGTCTACATTCCTCCCTGTAAATGATGCTTCCCACTGCTGTGGCCTTTCTTCTTCCTCACCAATTCAATGCTGTGAAGAGTTTGTACTGTTTGTACTGCATTTTGAGCCTCTGACTCAGACTCTAAAAGGACTTGAACTTCAGTTTCGTGACTTGGTTTCCTGCCCTCCTAAGGCCTGAGACCAGACAAACCACAGAGCATTAAACCCCCTTGTCCCTCCTTTTGTCTATCTTTTGCCACAAGAGATCAAGTTCTCTGCTATGTCTTGAGGGAAACTTACTGTGAGGTAAATATCTCATCAATCTCAGGCCGTGGACACAGATTCATGAGGAAAGTTTTATAGACAGTCTCAGGGAAGTCCTCTGGGTTGATGGCATCATTCTGATGAATGCAATAAGGACAAGTCAGTACCACAAACCATCACCTCACCTCTCCATTTACACCCACAGCCCAGCACTTGTTTGTGACAATGCAAGTAAGAGACTAGAACATCTGGCAAGGTGTTTAGGGAAGAACAGATGGAGTGGAGAAGCAGCACAATGCCCTGTTGTCAAACAGTTATTTAGAATCACCGAATCAACTGGGTTGGAAAAGACCTTTAAGGTCATCAAGTCCAATCATTTAAACTGTCCCTCGGTGCCTCCTGTGTGATGGTGTAAAGCTGATGCTTGATGCAGTGGTAGGAGCTGTCAGAGGCCTGGACTGCTATCTGTGATTGGTAGAAGCACCAAGATTAACCATCAGATTTGTTGCTTCAAAGAGCAGAGAGTGAAACAGGCTGAAGGAAACGTGCTGCTTCTTGTGCCCCACAGTGCAGGGGATGGAGTCACAAGTGTTACTGCAATACAAGCAGCAAGAACTGATCCTAGCAGGCCTGCAGCTAAGGCATGGCAGCTAGGGGTAAGGAAAAGGTTTCACAGCAACCAAGAGCATCTGGGCTGTTAGATGAGCAAGAACACTACAGTCAGGGCAGGCAAAAAGACTACTGTCAAACTAGTGAGGTCTGTGGCTACCAAGTGAAACCCTTACCTTGCCCTTTGGAAGGTGACAGGCACTTAGTGCTGCTTCCACCCTCTTCCTGTCTGCAGGAAACATCTGAAAAATACTGAGCACACAGGGAAAGGGAAATCACCAGAGTGTGGCAGGAGTCAGGAAAGTCTGGGTTTGGGTGCTGGGAGCTGCAGCCAGAGCGCAAGACACTCAAAATGCACAGTGAAGGAGGCTACAGACGGCTGCAGACATGAACCAGATAAAGTGCGGATCCCATGCGGTAGCTGGCATTAGCAGGGAATAACTCTGTAGTCAAGACAACATGCAAACCAAGCAAACAAATATGGTGCATATTTGCTGCTTTGAAAGAAGGCAGCATTTTCTGGAACCAAAGGATTTCCATAAATTCAAGGAACAGTCATGACACAGGCAAAGAACCTGGTGTGCTGCATGATGGAAGCACTGGAGTTTGCTGTGCAGAAACCAAAGCTCACCTCCTATTTAGGAAGCTGGGTAGTGATCTGCAGGGCAGAGAGCACTTGGTCAAGGCCTCAGCCTAAAGCAGCCCCTTTGCTGCACTATGGAATAATAACAATAACTGCACTCGCCCTGCTTTCGAATACTCCAGTCAGCAGCTCTGAGGTCTCCTCATGGATAAATGTGGATGTCAGCTCTGCCAGCTCCTGGCATCCCAGGTGCTCACAGCCAGACAGGGGAGCAAAGAGTGCCCAATGTGCCAGGTGGGAAAGTGTTCCGCTGCAGCAGACTTATGCAAACTCAGGGCACATCAGCTCCCTTTGCAAGGCAAAACTGCAGCAGCCTTGTTATGATTCAAAGGGGATTTAAATGTCTAAAGGCAGATGCTCAGTGGAATTTTCAAAGGGATTCAGACATGGAGCTTTGAAAGGCTGACATACACCTGCACCTGGAGAAAGGGAATGGGTTTATACATCTGGCTCTTAACCTGCACTATTTAATGGTCTAATGCTTTACACAGTGGAGCATTTCATCATTCTGCAGGACAGACAGAGCAGGGCACTGCAGAGAGGTACAGCCTGTACCAGGTATTTTTTCCTAGCCTATTTCAGAAGAATAAGCTGGTTTGCCTCTGCAGTAATGCCACCTTGCTTGCATTTAAAGAGCAATTCAAAGCCCTCTTCCCTAGTGTGAGTTATTAAAGCCCTATCCATTTTTAAAAGCCCTTTGATGAATACTCTGGTTTCTGCTGGTTGGTGGTTTCCAAAGCAAAGAACAAAAAACGTGTTGTTGAGTAAGGCTCAACGAGCCAGGAGCCCATTGAGCCAGCACAGGCTTCATCTAGACCCATTATGCAGTATAACACACAGTAGGGAGTGTATTTATCACAGGTGATTAGTGCTTGCCTCTTGTGATGCTGTAACACAGCAGAAACCAGAAGCAGAGTGGTTCAAAGCTTCCCAGTGAATACCCACTATCTGCAGGTCCTTCTTCTCACAACAAGAAATGATGTATGTGCCAAAGGGAATTCAGCATGGCACAGCAGCCTTGGGTCACTCTCTGAGCTGAATCAACGTGGAGCAGACACAGCATCAGCCACGGAGTGACTTTACTGGGTGTCCTGGGTTCAGCAGTAGCAGTGGTTCTGGGTTGCTGGCTGAGCTTAAACCACGACACTGGGGAAGAGTTTGAGTGGCACAAAAGCAATTCCAGATTCATGGTATGCAGTGCAGAAGAGAAGTAACAGGCTGGTCTCTGATTCAGTAAAGCAGCCTTGGCTTACTGATGCACAAGGGCAACCCCGGGGGCAGGGAAAGGCGAATCCCCACTGTTCTGTACACGAACCAGCACTAACCCTGGCCCAGAGCTCTGCTCTCAAAGGCTGTTTCCCTCTCATACACATCCAGAGTAAAGAGTGAGGAACTGCACCAGTGGAGAATGGTTGTAGTGGTCACACGTGGAAAGGAGTCAAGTGAAAGCAAGGGACCCCTATGTCAGGTTAGCTGAGGAGTCAGGCAAAAAGCTCTCCACATTTTCTTTATGTGAAAGGCAAAATGAGTCCTACACCTGATGCACCTTTCAATTTAGGTTGCAAATCAAGCTGTGATCAGAACTGCACCAAGCTTGGCTGGTTTTGTGGATTATTTCTTGGCAACAGCCAGGAAGTTAAAGCCAAGGCTGTTTATGGCCACAAAAAGTCTCCTTTCAAGACCCAAATTATGTCCCAGGCCCCTCCCTGGGAGGAACCTTGGTGCAGCAAAGTCCTTTCATAGTCTGAATCCAGAAAGAATGATCTCTGCCTCTTAGGTGCAGACAGAGCAGGCAGCTGAAGCCACTGGGCAAGCATCCTCTCACCAGCTGCTCTGCCTTTAGTCTGACTGAACACACAATGAAACAATTGTATGTACTCACTTCCTGACAGGTATCTTCCCCTCTGCATTAAGCTGCATCTTCAGCTTCACCAGGCTGGGAAAAAAAGAAAGAGAATATGAAAATGCACTTGTATAATCTCAGATCTCCTATTAAGTAAGGAGAAACTAAAAACATGCTGTTTGGAAAACAAGCTTAACAGTTAACAGAATCAGGGTCCTACAGACCTTCAGCTCAACCTCAGACAGAACCTGTTCCTATTTCTTGGAAAGGAAAAACAGGCAAATTGTAAGAGCTTAGATATCAGAAAGATCCCTCTGAAACATAAGATACAGATATGAGATAATGGTATCTCCTCTTACTCAGCATTCCTCAATGATTCCAGGCTGCCAACCAAACAGTACTAGAGAGCACAGAGAGGCAGCACTGCTGGGGTGAGCTCTGTGACTGTGGAGGGAGCCACGTCTCAGGCACAGAAGATCAGTTTGTCCCATCCCACGTGTGTGTTTGGCTGGAGCAGTCCTGTGCCAGCCAGATGTCCTGCAGCACGTGAGCCAACTACCAAACCCCCTGGGGCTCCTGAGCTGACACAGGACTTGCTTTGGAGGCTGCCAGAGGACCCGGGTGCTAAAAGCCTTTTCTTTCTAGTACAGATAGAACGGGCAGTACATGAATGTGTCAGAGAACAGCATCTGCCAGAAATCACTTACATTTTCTCTAGGAAGGTGTACCGAGAGGCGTTGTATGTGAGAGGGTTCCGAACAATGGCCATAATATCCTCAGCCCAGCTCTGGGAACAAACACACACAGGGCAGAGGCAGTTGGGCATTATGGAACTGCACCAAGAAGTACACAGCAACAAACATGGAAAGGACAAAGAACCACAGCCTGGTTTGTGCTGGAAGGGAGCTTAAAGCTCATCCAGCTCCAACCCCTGCCACGGGCAGGGACACCTTCCACTAGAGCAGCTTGCTCC
>JANHGB010052631.1:0-13074 GCA_026283785.1 Coracopsis vasa | reverse complement strand
GGGCACCCTGTGCCAGCGCCTCAGCACCCTCACAGGGAAGAACTTCTGCCTTATATCCAACCTGAACTTCCCCTGTTTCAGTTTGAACCCATCACCCCTTGTCCTATTGCTGCAGGCCCTCTCTAGCATGGATAGGATGGATAAGGAGCCAGCTTAGTGCATTTTAGTACACGTTGTCATAGAAATGCCAGAAAACTGCCTGAAATGAAATGGGAAATAAAACTTATTTTACAAGGGTCTCTGTGAAATGCAGAATTCAGAAAGCACTCAGGATTTTCACAGCAGAGGCTGTCATCAAGAGCA
Organism: Coracopsis vasa; assembly: GCA_026283785.1. Classification (NCBI taxonomy): domain Eukaryota; kingdom Metazoa; phylum Chordata; class Aves; order Psittaciformes; family Psittacidae; genus Coracopsis; species Coracopsis vasa. Next base: position 12,771 of record JANHGB010052631.1, on the reverse strand, counting down.
TTGCTCTGCCTGTGGAGAATGCTCAATAAATCACTTGGTGCTTGACCTTTGTTTCTCTGCGCAGAATGAGCTGTAGTCGATTCCCAGGACTGTAAAATACTGTCTCTGGGCTATGGCAATGGATAGAACACAGCAGCTACCCCAGGGCAGACCATGGATCCAACCAGATGCCTGGATAAAAGTATGACAGGGCAAACAGTGATACTTCCCTGGCACATTTCTGCAGCTTCCTAAACCAGAGGCATTATCTTGCCTTTAACCATCCTCAAAGGGCAATTCCTTCTTGTCCTGACTTTCTAACTCACACGTTTCTGGGACTTGTGCATCCCACAGCACAGTGACACGAGGTGTAAACCAGCAGCTCCTCCTCTGCTCGTGCTCAACCTGCCTTTGGAAAATTCCACTTGATGTGGAGCTCTCACACTGGAAGCAACTCTGAGTAACTGCCTCATGCTCACCTTCTCCATCAACTCCTGATCTCCCAGCACAGCACTCTTCCACATCCCCCTCAGCTTTCAGTATTTGCCAGGCTCCAGTCCCAGCCCACTCAGATCTCTTCCCACAGTAGCTATCCCATGCTCTCCTTATTCTTGCTGCTCTTCCCTACCTGTTCCAGCACTTGTCTCATTTGACATGAGGACACTAGAAATGCACAGAAATATGGGTGCACTCAAGTCTCCACAGCGAGACTTTCTAATTATTTCATTCTAATTCCTAACATACAACTTACTCTTTTGAGCAAATCTTGCTCTGTTGATATTTTACCACATCCTTATGATGTTTCTGAATAGCAACAGTCAACTCAGAGCCTGTTATTACACAAGGTTAGGATTGGTTTTTCCTGTGTGCATTGCCTGATTTTATCTGTATTAAACTGTATCACTTATTAGATGATGCAGTCAGTCAGCAACTGGGGGACCAGTGAGTCCTCATTTTATTACCCCAAGTAACTTGGTACCATTGGTAAACCTTGGCTGGTCTCTCCACATCTCTTGTAGGTCACCCATGAACACACCTTGGGATGCCAAAGGCCCAAGCACTGGCAGTCTGCTGGTTCTCTCTCTCAAAAGGCCTTTTCCTTCTTCTCCAGCAGTAATTTTTCCACACCAAGTTGTCCCCTCTTACTCTGTTCTTTAAGATCCCTTGCTTATGATGGGAATCACAGGGGCCACTTTCCAGTTTTACTGCCAAGATTTAGAGCTAACTATGGCTCACAGCCACTGCTTCCCCTCTTCTGCTTTATCATACCTGCTGCTGCTCATCAATTTCCTCATTCTCTTCACAAACCTCTTTGTGCTTTCATTAAAAATCTCTTTTAAAAGGCCATTATAGTTTTTCCTCTGCACCTGGAATGTGGTCACCCCCAAACCGTGGTTTACTCCTAAAAACTGGGGTTGGTTTTGTGAGTAGGGGCTCATCACAGGAAGATGCTGTTGGAGCAGCAGTTCCTCTGTCTAGAGGCAGCTCTGACACTGTGTTTGTGCCAATATGTTTCTCCTGGAAGTCTTCAATTAATCTTCCTTAACCAATTGCTCAAATCCAGGACATTTTTCTCTGGTCTGCCCATGGCCACCAGAAGGATCTCCACCTGTGGCCTCAGCACTCACTTACACCATCAAGTTATAACCCATATTAAAGCTGAATTCATTTTGTAAACAGGTTATTCCTGCAAGTTTAACACCCTAGAAAACAGTGTCTCATGTCTCGCTCTGATGCTGGCCTTCCCCTCAGTGCATTCTGCCTCGACTGCAGCACCCAGCTCTACCAGCTCCAAATGTTTTATTCTCTCAAATGAAAACCTCCCAAGAACGTTTCTCAAACATTATTCCCCCAAACCCAATTGCAGACAAAGTCTGACGCTGTTGAACCATTTGAGTTTTCATTAGAGTGCATTTCCAAGAAGAAAAACAGTTTCCCAGAAGGAATGATGACTTCTAAGAGTTGTGTGAGCTGGGGACTGTTCTGGAACTCTCTGTGCCTTGAGCACCCACCTCATTACGGTCCTTTGAGAACCACGAGGCTCAGGGAGCTCAGAATAGACATTTGCAGAGCAGTATTAAGCAAACACTCATCCTACTTACGCAAAGAGGCTGCTTGAGCCTCTCATTGCAAAACCTTCCCCTTTTGCATTAATCACCTGTGTTACCATGCACAGCCATTATCTGTACTCCCTTGTTTCTTTTTCATGCTCCAGCTTTCCTCTGGTTTTCTCCTTGCCTTTTTGCCATACATGGACAAGTTAAAAACAATCAAAAACAGATGACAGAAAAAAGTCCTAACAAGGACAACTTTGCTGCAGGAAGCTTGAATTACAACTGAAAGCAAGAACAAAGCCATACTCCTGTTCTTCCCTCAGTCTGCCCCCTGCAAGCAGACAATTGGAATTATTTGGACAGAAAACGATAAAGAAGCCCTGGTTTTTCTGAAACTGCATTTTCTTCCCTTTAAAGGAAAAAAATCCCCACCACACACAGTGCTGGAATCTCACTAACTACAGGTTTGTAGCTGCCTTGACTGGGTCTGGGCATCTTCACACAAGAGAGAAACTCCGATGACTCAATGGAGAAGCATCACAAGTCTCCTGCAGGGCTTCCCAGTGTCCCAGGCCCACATCAAAGCTGGACAGATGCAGGGCAGGGAGAGAATACAGCTGCTGTGTGCAACAGAACTGAGCCTTTGGGCAGGCTTTCGGAAGGGGAGCTGCTGTGCACATTCTTCTCCCAAGGCTCATACACCACAGTTTGGAAGTGCCTTTCTTTTGGGTGCACAGAGGACCCCTGGGGGGTTCATGGACAAGAGTAAAGACTGCTGATCTATATTTATATAGCTGTGAAGGCAGAAGACAGAGACCTCTCCACCATCTTGTAACAGACAGGCAGGTAAACTGCCTCAGGTTGTGCCAAAGACAGCCTTGCCTTTCCCACGTGAGCAAGCAGCAGAAGTGAAGCCATGCACTCACCTTGGGGATCTTGGCAAATCGCCCTACTCGAGTATCTCGGATGCTGGTTAGATCCAAAATCTCCATCTCCTACAACAGAACAAGGACAAGGAAGATGAGGAAAGAAAAAGCAGGGAAGAAACCCACTGCAGAGCCCCCAGAAGCTGCAAAGCAAGTGCCAGTCAGCGCTGTTCACTGGGGAAGAGCTCTCCCACCAGAACGGTGCAGGCAGGGACACATCAGCCACTGATATCCAAGCTGGCCTGTGTGAAGGTGACAGTGGCCTGCAGCACTGTCCTCTTCAGAGTTAGGCCAGAGGCCTGGTGTGGATCACCATGAGAGGGAGTGCATGACATGCATGTGGGTTTATACAGGGAAACATTATCCCAGCTACAAGTCCACATGCTCATACAACCCACTCCTGTTCTCAGCCTGTCTTTTGCCTCCAACATTCAACACGGAGCAGCTGAGCTGGAAGGCAGACAGGACCACTCTGCCCAGCTCACTCCCAGCAGACCTTCACCTCATCTGTTCCAAAGCAACTCCCATGGAGGACATTCCCCAGCCTTCTCCAGGCAGCTCACTCCATGTCCTCACTGCTGGCTACTTGTCATGTTTGTGTTGCTTGTTCTTTTAGTATCCAACCTGAATTTCCTTCCTCTGTTACTAATTTGCCTCCTCACCATGGATCTGGAGAACAAATTATACTTGTTGCAGCAGGCAATATTTTCCAAGACCACAATAAAGAACAATGTGGATACCATGTCTTCTGGCTGTAGCAACACTTTATTGTCAAGCAGGATGGAAGTTTTACTCCCAATCCCACTCCTTTCTGAATCCCTAGTGCAAAAGAGGTGCAGTTTGTGTCTTGCTGTTCATGACAAGCAGATCTTAGGATGAGTCAGCCAAAGATTAATAAAGCCACACAAACTCAACAAGCTGTTGAGTATATCACATCATTCTCTGTATCAGCCCATCCCTTATCCCTGACAAGGCTCATGCCAGCCTGCACAAGACCTCCACAAGCCTGCCCTAGCTCCCCATGACAGCCAGCAGTTTCCCCCCACTCCTGCTGGCTCACCCTGCCTGCAGATCCCCTCAGAAGATAGAAAAGATGCCTGACACATGCTTCTCCAAGGATGTAAAGCAGGCTGCTGCTCCAGTGCACCTCTCTAATGTGTTAACAGTTTAGTTTAGATGATGATCAATGGCACTGCAAGGAAGATGAGACCACTCAAGTCTGGGTTTCCTCATGTGAGCTTTGCTTCCTCACCCCAGCCCCTTTCCCAGATGAAATCCCTTGTACCACCAACTCAGGGAAATATCCCACTTTTGATGGTGATAACAGCTCCTCTTGTCCCATTTTGTGCACCTCCTCCAGTGCTACCACTTCCCACTGCCTGCTGGAACCTGTACAGCAAAAATCCCACTGCCAGGAGTGATCTTGAGAGGGGAATGAGAGCGATGGAGATGGCTGAAAAGAGAACACGTCTTCTAGAGGATGTGGCAGTCCCCAGCCTCGTGACAATGTTCTTGCACTGGGGCACATCTCCAGAAAAGGCAGAGCTCCCCAAATCACATCAGGTCTCCTGGCCAGGGTGCTGGACAGGACTAATGTCTCTGTCTCTTTATCTCCCATGCCTCTTGAGCATGTAGGTCACGAGGAGGAAGTAGAGCTGAACCACAGCCCTGCTCTGGAAAGCAGAAGTAAGCCCAGCCTTCCATCTCCAGGCAGCCAGATCTCTCCGCCACCCATTGCTACTCATCAGCGAGGAACTGAATTCTCTTTCCTCTGTTTGTTGCCTCCCTCTCTCCTCCAGCATTCTGTGGTTTACACATCACCCTGCCCCGAGAGGAGCACAACTTGCTCTCCACACTTGATGTAGTCTCTGTAGCACTATGGTCACTACCCTTTGTTAAATTAATATGTCTAAAATCCCAAAGAAATCAGTTAATTATAACATAGGCAGCATGAGGTACACATTAGCTGAAGCTGCATACATGTAATTGCATGTCTTGCCGTGATCTTTCCAACTGTATCATTGAACTGGATGGGAGAACCCTTCAGGGTGCTGGGTAACAGGGATTCCAACACTTCTGCTGTCTGAAGTCCTTGGAAGCACATCTAGTGAACTTTGCATGTGCAAGATGCCAGCATGACAAGCACAGAAAGGCCACACATCTCTCTGAAATGACAGCTTAATCTCCTGTTCTTTTCTGGATATCTGAAGACAAGACAAATCTGCCATGGAAGAAGCACAGGACTCCCAGCTCCTTTGTAGGTGGAATGAGTGTGGCAGTCCGCTCCGGAGTGCAGAACTTGAGCACTTACAGTGCTTTAACCTTGCACAAACCTGACCTGGCTATTTGAAGACCGAGTGTGAAGCCCTAGCACTTACCTTACTCTGATAGGTCCAGTATAAGTAAAAGCCCTTTGGATCCACTCGAAGAATCACAGGGGAAGCACTTCCTGTTTCCTGACAAAAAAGGCAAACAGAAGAAAGCAGGTTAACACCTTATGTGACCTGGAGAGCCCAGAATGGGATGCAAGTTTCCAGTTCAAATACAGACCCCGCTGGGTGAATCATCCTCTGGCTTATGGAAATGAAGCAGATGATTTTAGTACATCTCCACGTGAGACTACGGAACCTGATCTCTGCTGAAGCCTGAGTCTCACCTAACACCACACATTTAGCTAAAACAACTCTCTTGGAGCTTTCTGTACAATGAATTAAGAGAAGAAAGTAGCCGTGGATGCAATTAATTGTTTCATTTGAACTGTCGTATCCCCCAAGGCGCTGACTGTGTTCTACAAGCTCCAGGAGTAGCCCAGGCAAAGCAGAGATACCATTCATCAGGGGCATCTTCACACAAGTTATCTGGGCTGCCTTTACAGGGAATGACCTAAGCCAGGAAGGATGCAAGGATGAGTCCATCTAATACAGCAGATGAGGCTGCTTTAGGCAGTGATTCAAACTTCAAGGACTAGCTCTACATAGACTAGGAAAAGCAGCAGTTATTTAAACACCCACACTACAGGATCAAAATTAGATGGAATTATTCAGGGCCAATCCTGACCCCAGTACAACAGGGAGGCCCTCCAGATCAGAGCCGAAGCATGTACTGCACATGAGGCTGCACACTTCACCTCTGGATGATTGCACTGCCTCTGCATTTTCAGTTAAAGCAACTTCACAGCCATTCTCAAGGCAACACCCATTCCCATCTCACATGCAAACCTGTGTGAAGAGATGAATTAGCATGAGCTCTTTGGAGAATGAGATGAAGAATGCTTGGTTCTCTGGCTGGGTCCCAGCCCATTTGCTCATTCAGTCTAGCTATCTCCTCACTGCACTTGACCTGTGGTGCAACACAAGACAGGATCACAAGGTCTACCATCCATTTCTGGGAAGGCTTCAAATCCAACCCGTGAAGCTGAAATACCCAGCTACTGAGATGAAACCAGTACTGGAATTTGGAAGTTGGATCTGTTACTTGCCCCTGGGCTCTTCAGTTTGTCACTGAGCTCATACTTTGCTCCAGAGTGCATCTGTATTTCTCAGTTTTCAGACTGAGTATTCTCCACTACAGCAAACTGCCCATGTAACAGAGCACACAGTGTTCTACTTTTACTCCCTGCTGCCTTTCTCGTGCTGTACCAGGGACAGTGTTGACCTCAACAGCATCATGCCCATGTTCCCAGAGCTCCTGGTTAGCTCTCTGAGCACATGGCCACAAAAGCAGAACAGGCACTGTAGTACTGCTACCAAGTAATGGGCCATGTTCTAGCTTAACCTTATCTCCTGTGAAGCAGCTTTCCTGAAAGCAAGTGAGGCTGCAGTAAAGGCTGGTGAGAGCTGATCAGGGCTCTGGGGTGCAGGAGGGCTCTCCTACAGGAGGCTCCTGTAACAAAGGAAATAGGGAATTCTACGGAAGATGGTCAGGCAGCCAAACTGGCTGCTGCTCACACTGCAGAGTTCAACTCCAGGGCAGAAAGCAAGCACTGTGTGGTAAAGTCATGTAATCCATAACCTCTGAGAGACAGAAACATTTCTGCTTCTGCTATGAGGGCTAAGAGGCAGCATAGAGCAAAATCCACATGTAAGTGCTCTGCTTAAGAGGTCAGCTACTATCCTGTGCCCTGAGGTGTGAAAGTGTTCCCAAGCAGGTCCTTCAAATACACTATCATGCATGTGGTAGGACTTCAGTCTGCTCAGCAGCCCCAGCTTGGTGGCTGCTAAACAAAGCACAGCAGAGCTGCTCCTTACCCCAAGATGTTGGGCTAACTCCATGGGACAGGTCAGAACAGCCCCACTGCACTCTACTCTAAAGAGCACATTGCAAATGCAGCACGAGGTAAAGGCACTACAGAAGGTGGCTTTGGTTTTCCTCAAAAAACTGTTGGGTACAGTGAAGGCTCCAGTCCGGTCCCAAACTGTACAGAGTGATGTAAGGAGCCAGTCTCATCTCCCTGCATTCCCTGCCTCTCATATTGTGGAAGGAGTTCAAAACTGTTACCTACAGTAACATGGCCAGGTCAATTCAAAAAGTGAGACAAAACCCACAGGCCTGTGACCCCTAAAGAGCAGCAATCCTGCAGCCTGGAGCTCTTACACCATCCTTTGTAGCTTGCCCTAACTGTGGAGTGGGAAAGCATGAGGAAATAGAGCAATGTGACCAGAACAGAACACTTGTGAAGAAGGCTTTCCTTATTGTTGGAGGTCAGGTCTGTAAAGGACTAAGTCATCAGAGACAACCTTTTAGGAACACTTAAAAATCCTTAAGCCACAGCAAAACCCCCACACAGGACTTGAGCTCCCTCAATCCTATCATTGCAGCAGCAAATAAAACACTCGGGTCTTGGAAGCCCAAGTTAACTCACCTTGGGTTTCAAGGGAGCCCTACTGCCACCGGAATTCCCAGTGAAGGACTTAACAGCTTCGAGCTTTAGGGAAGGTGGTCCCCAAGGACTGGGCACAGAAAGTCAGCAGCAATTGTAGACAAGTTTGGCTGCTGCTGTTCTCAGAAACCAAATCCCTGTTCGAATTCAAAGCAGGCACACGTGCACCCTCCAGGCAGTGGGAGACTGGAAAGAACAGGAAGGCTGCACTTTCCACCATGCCCTGATGTCCTCCTGTTCCTGTACAGCCAGTGGAGTAACTGCCCAGTGATATCCCAACCTGCATCCCTCAGCATCCACCCTTTCTGTTAGCTGTATGTAACATTGCTTTATGTCTCTGGACCACCTCTGCTTCCCGTGCACACAAGTGACTGACATCCCACATGCACACTGCCTTGGGAATTAAAACTCTATTCCAGCTTCACACCCACAAAAGTAGGCACTAATCCCTCCTATTTCTACTGAAGGCTCCTTCTAACACATCTCAGCTGCAATACCACATCACATGTCTTCCCCAGAGCTTGGTGAATAATCATAACCTGGCATGCCCCCGTTTTATCAGCTCATGCAGTCAATTCACACTGCAGACAGAATGGATGGGCAGCTGCTGTCTCCTTGCTCAGGTATGTGGGGATTGGGGTAAATACTCTTTTGCTTTCTTAGTGAGGAAGGGGCTATTAGATTCTGCTGTTCCCACCTTCTGCTCCTCACAATGAAAGGCAAACAGAGACTGCAGAGATAGATGAAGACACTGAGTTGGAGAGAGAAGCAGCTTCTTGCAGCACCCTCCGAGGCTCTGGCCCTTTGCTACTCGGCCACTGCACACTTGGTAGCTCACAGACCCACAGCCAGCAGGCACGGGAGGACATGGCTCATCCTCTGCCCACTCCAACAGCGCCATAAGAGGAAGCAACTTGGAGCCCGATTTCCTCTCTATCTGCACAGCACGGAGAGTCCCCTCAGTAAATCCTGCACCTCAGGCTCCTCGGAACAGGTCCGACTGTGCCATTTGCCTGTCACCCCAAAGAAGCTGCCAGCAGTGACACCTTCCCAAGGGCTGGAACACAGACAGGACCCTGAGATCCTACACCAGACCCAGCGGCACACTCCATCTACTTCCATCCTCCACAGCAACAAGAGGTGAAGAAGCCACATCACCAACCCCTAACTCATACACCCATTGGTTTTCCCCTCAGCTCTCCTCTTATCCAGACATCATTGCTCTCAGGTACAACACACCACATCCAATTCCCAGCACTGAATACACGCTTCCAGCCTCCCCACAACTCCTGACCAAACCACAGTGTCTGCCCCATCACCATACATAAAATACACTGAAGGAAAAACTGTAGTACTCACATCATCCCATTTGATGAAGCGCTCACCCTTGGACAGATACTCTTTCACCTCTGGCGGCTGCAGGACAGGGGTAAGCATTGACATCCTGCCCTGCAGATGTGCTTCTCAGCCACCAGAAGCAATAGCTGCTGCACAGTTCACTCCTCCTTGGCCCCCTCTCCTCTATCTCTGCCTCTCACGTGGCAGGGCTCTCTGCCATGGCCACTGTTGGCATCAGAAAGCAAACAGCCTCTTATATCCCAGCCAAATTCAGGAGGGGCAGGGACAGGCAGGCGAGGACCGATTAATCTGCATTGTAAATCAACAGCTCTCCAAGCAAGCAGAAGCTGAGCCCAAGGTCACCTAGAGGAAAGCCTGTGATGGGTTGGGATGCCCGTGTGGGCAGCCCTGCACGCACGCTGCTGCTCCAGGAGGGACCTACTCCTCAAGAGTTGTGCTGGTGAAGCTCACGCTCCGTAGCACTTCCGCAACTGAACTTCCTTAACTGTTGCTTGACGAAGTGCAGACATCACCAGCCAACACTCAAACTAGTTCAGCAGATGTGCTTACAGAACAACTCAGGCTTTGGCTACAAGCAGACTGCCCCCTTCATGCAACAGCCCAAATATCACATAAACCAGACTCATTCTTTGCTCCCTACAGCCGCCGTTTCTGGGGCCACTTGTTGCACTTCCAGTCTTTAACCTTCTTCCTTTCTCTCATGGGTTCTTCTGAATGTCAACCTGAAAAGTGAGGGAGATGGAAATCCCACAGAGATGAAATAAAGCATTGGCAGGGATCCCTAGGACTGCATTATCCTCCAGACTCACTTGGGTCTACTGCAGATACTGTGGGAACATGGAATGGGAGAGATGAGTTAAGGTGAGAGAATGATGAAGCTGCAAGGAAGTGACAGAAGCAGAACAGAAGGTTAATGGCAAACAGGTCAAAACCAAGGCTCTGCTCTTGACCTTGGCTCAAGGGAATTACATGTGGGCAGCAGAGGAGAAAAGGAGCTCTGGTGGCAGACGTGGCTAACCAGGGGGAGAGTGGCTTGTGAAGAGGACTGACACGGGCATGGTTAATTTTAGTCAAGGCCCACATCTAATTAGAAGTGGCAGTAACTGCGTTACCCCTGCTGTAATGGGATTCCCAGCCACATGGTGGGATTTCAGCCTTGTCTCCTTATTGAAGGAGACAACAAGGTGTCAAGGGGTGGCACTTGTCATTGCTCAAGAGGGACAAGACACTGTCGGAAGCAGTGCAGATTCTCCAAGAAGGGTGGACAAAGCCTCCTGCTATGCAAAGGGAGGCAGCTGCAGGGAATACTTTCCAAGAACTGGCTATCCAAGCTAAAGCTGTCAGCTCTATTTTACTGGGGCAGTGAACTGAGGTGGCTTACCCAAGGCTGTGGTTGCTCAGGGCCAAGACTAAGGACATGGAAATCCATCACCTCTGCTCCGATAACCAAGCCATACTTGTGGTACTAAGCTCCCTTTGCATGTGTAACACGCGCTGCCAGAGCAGCCAACTGACAGAGCACTGGAATACTCCAGGCCCAGCAAAGACAGCATCCCCAGGAGTGTACCCCCCTCACCACCTGCAGGGATTGCTGTTATTCCCAAGCAGCAGATGACAGCATCTGCCCAGATCTCAAAAGCTGAGCTGGAAGTGCTCAGGGATGACAGCAACAGGCCAGCATTTGGCATAAATGCCAGTGAAATGCCAGGCTCTGCAGGGCAGGTTTTGTTCTCTGTGCTCTTCTAAGGAACAAACCCTGAGGCCCAGGTACGTACAGAGAAAGGCCACAGGAGCCTGCAGTGAGGAGTGGAAGTTTTCTCTGCCCTCATCTGATCTCTCCTCTACACCAGAGCAGCTTCAGTGCTGCTTAGCTTTAACTTAGGGAATAGTTGTGTAAAGGATAAAGAGCATCAATCTCGCTCAGAAGTGCTGCACTCCTCCCATCCTCCATTGCACAGAAAGCACCAAAGGCAGGCCATGCAGGTCACAGTGAGAAGTGAAAGGTGGGATGAGCTTTGCCACTTGGAACTGCCAAGAGCAGAGGGACTGCAGGTGAGATCAGTCACAGCTACTGGTTCCAGGTGCCCAAATGGAATTTACCACAGTTAATATTGCTTTGTGAACTGTGTCTGCTTCCTGTCACTACCAGGGCCTCACAGACAGGCTGCTTCTGTCCTGCATTCTCTCAGACCTGGCTATTCAATAGCTTTCTATGTCTCATCAACAAACCTAGAGCAAGCATGAATCCTGCCACAGCTTCACTCACTTGTCACTCAAAGTCAGCTTTCCCTAAGGAATAAACCAGTGAATTGACAATAAAGCCACCATGAAGAGAAGCACCCAAGCCAGAGCTGTCCTGTGAGGCTGAACGGTGCTGCACAGCACCAACTGCCAAGATCCCTGCTTGTGTAAAGCTGGTCACAAAAGCTGAAGCTCGCTTCCTTTTGCACAACCCAACCTCCTTATCTTTCATTTCATACTCCTTGTGCTATGTGGGAGCTTCTGCCCCTTGCATGAAGAGATGGCTGATGGAACAGTGATAGAACAGAGCAGCAGTCCTGCCCTCTGCTGAGAGCTCTGATATCACAGCAGGAAGCAGCAGCACGTTGAGCAGTATTTATTCTACCACCCTTTATTTTCTCTCTCCTGCAAGGCCCATCACTCCGTGTACACTCATGCTACAGCCCCTCTGTGCAGGGCCCTGTGCCTCCTTTGCTTTCAGCCCTTCACTGTGCACCCACCACCCTCTACAAGAGTTTTGATATGCAAAAACTTTCAGTTTTTCCCCTTTTTTCCTGGAGACTTTCTTCTCTCCCTGTCTTACCTCTTCAGCAGCCCCTACCTGCCACAGAGCCCATGCAGCAGCACAGCAGTCAGCATTACCCTTCAGCGATTTGACTAGGCAGGGTCTGTGGACAGTGATTTAAGCCCTGCTTCACTGAACAGCCTTCACTGGATGGCTCCTGAGTCCTAGCACATTATTGTGTAACCTCAACCCCAACCTATTCCCAGTACACACAAATCCGTAAGAAACCCCTTCCAGCACTGTTCCACGATAATCACATTTTCCAATGTGAAATGCTGCCCTCTAGTGAACAGCGACGATACTGCACACACAGCCTTGAGCACGGCCCTCCAACACCAGCGGTGAATTCACAGCTAAGCACAGCTGAGGTCACCCCGCTGCTCCTTTTCCTGTTCTGCCCTCTGAGCCCCGGCACTCCTGAAAGGATTAATGGCACCATTAGGACCACAAGGCCAATTTTCTCACCACGCTGGAGAGAAGCACTGAGGGGGTGTGTCAGGGCATACTGTGCCCTACTTTGAGCCCAAACCACAAAGCCACAGATTTATGACAGTTCTCAGCTGACAGCAAGACTCCAACTTGACCTTCAAAAGTCAGAGGGCAGTGGACTACAGCACAGAAAGGCAAGGGGCCACAGATGCCACAATACCATGAGTCCCTCAGAGAGGGACTCTTCATCACGGATTATACTGATAGGACAAGGGGAATGGCTTTAACCTGCCAGAGGGGAGACTGAGATGAGCTCTTAGGCAGAAGCTCTTCCCTGTG
>JANHGB010052630.1:0-10900 GCA_026283785.1 Coracopsis vasa | reverse complement strand
ATATCTCAAGGCTTAAACTTTTTTTTTTTTCTCTGCAAAATGTTATCACAGAATCATAGAATCAACTAGGTTGGGGAAGACCTTTAAGATCATGATATCCAACTGTTACCCCAGGACTGCCTATGGTGCAACAGGTTTGCATAGGACCCCTATAAGGCAATAGGTTTGCACTATTAACATTTTCCCTGCTCTAATGTGCGTACATAGTATTGTACCAAGCTACTAGCAGGAGAGCTCTGCTGCAGAGACAGCTGCGCCTCTGCCCTGGCATATCCTTCTCTTGTTCTGTATAGATGGCAGGGTTCTTGCTCTGCCTTGCAAGCCCAGAGAGTACGAGGCAAGTCTTACTTACGTGACTGCATACTGTGCAAACGACAAATACTCCACCAGAACATCCAGGCCTTTGTTTTCTTCATTCAGGAACTCCCTGACCCATCTGTTAGAAAAATCATCAGACATCAGAGCATTTAGTGGTCTTTGTGCAGTTACTGGAATTTTTGTCAGATAAACTAGAGACAGAACCATTGCAGGAAAGGCAGCACTTCTGAGCAGACCTTTGCTTTCTCAATCAGGAGAATAGGGCTTTTAAAAAATGCCCTTTGTTATTTAGAGGACCTTAAAACAGTCCTTTAGAGGACTTTACAAATGTACCGAAACAAGCTTTTTTGCAGCACTATGATGGGAAAAATGCCACAAAATAAAAAAAAAATAAAAAAAAGCATAACCCCCCTCCTATGCATACTCTGCATTGCCCAGAAACTAGGTGTTTGCTCTTCCAAGTACTGAGCTTCGGAACTGGTAAGTGCCTTTCCCATCACAGTGGTGGTGCTGGAAGAGGCCCTGGGTGCTCTGAGGAGTTCAGCTACTGCCCAGCTTCTCTTCAAACTCAGGCTCATCTCCAGCACACACTGCTGTGCAAACCATGAGGCAGTGACTACAGCCACCTTCTAACGCATGAGTTGCAGGGACCTGGCTTATTTTTTATCACATCCTTATCTCTAGCAGTCTTTGAAAGCATATAGACAGCACACCAGCAAAAGAGTAATCTGACATCCTGGATGTACATTTAACAGTAACTTTGCCTTTTCTTTTTTCTTTTTTTTTTTGTAAGGTATTAACCTGCTACTGCAAATTTTGGCTACTAAGAGTTATGCAAAATAATCTGCAATTTGGAAAAGTCTGTTATCTTCCAAAGCTTTCAAAACCTCAAAAACGCCACGCAAAGTTTGAACCAGTTCTGAACCAGCTTCCGATCCCAAGACCCACAGGTAAGACCAGTGAAAATGCAGATGGGAACAATATGTTTGATAAAGAACTAAGTCTTTGGTGATTCCTTTACTTCTGCTATTTGAAAGGAAGCTATTTGTGGAAGCAAAACCCTGGTAACATTACTCACAGTTAGGCTTCATGAACTACATCATGTAAAAGCTATAAAACAGCATGGGGGTTCTTTTTATACATGTATTTATAGCTGCACTACTATTATTATTCAAGACACATAATGCACACTCTTGCTCTGACTGACTTATGAACAGCAGAAGTTAACTGCAGTCATTTTGCAGCCTTCACAGAGATGTGGATGAACCTTATCATGAAAGAATTAGAGTTGAATTATTCTCCTGAGATGCCCAGTTATCCCCTAACTGAGCCGTTCAGGCTTTAATAATCAATCAAGTGGTATCACTGCTTCACATGCAAAGAGATATTTCCTCAAAAACATCCATCAACAGATGTAAAACCAAATTTAAAAATTCTTAAACCAGATGTCAACAAAAATTCTTACCCAATGTGATTTGTTCTTAAAGAAATTTCCAGTTCTCGGAGTACCTGAGTAGACTCTTGGACTCGTCTTCTGAATTTCTGTAATTGAGCAAGCAGGCAAAAAAACTCCATTTAGATTCATGTGATGCTATTAAAAATGTCAACACCTCACGAAGCACAAATTGAATAAATAAAATATTAAGGTAGAGTGAAAACCCCTTTAAATCCTGAAGAATGCAACAGCAACAACCTAGCAGTCAACAAAAACATGCACAAAAAAAATAACTTCTGTTCCCATGCACATTTTTGAGTTTCTAGCATTAAGACAATTAAAAGCCTGTAGATAAATACACACGTCTTTATAATACAAGATTATTATATATTTTATATATATAATCTATTATATATATATATAGGTACTAAACCAATATATAGATATTAGTTTACTATTGAACTCTCCATTGAGAACTACAGTGTTTGAGCTTCATTCTCAGTCTGGTGCTTTAATCTTGCTCTCGTGACTTTACACCCACACCAAAAAACCTGCCATCCTTTCTGTAAAATTACCAGACATGTGGGTGTGAGCCAATAATGAAATACACATGTGCTGCCATCTGCATGCTTTAATAATCTGTGCACACTAAATTGTATCTGCAAAAACAGATGCTGGGGAAAGGCCATAAAATGGCAGAAGAAAGACAGTGCAGTAGGAAGGAGACGAGGTTTTGTGTCATCTCCATATGGGAGGAGAAAGGGCAACCTGGCAATACCTCACTGGGACACAGTGAGAGCCCCACTTCACTCCACAGCTCAAAGCAGGCACTGATCACAGCAGAAGACCTCTAAACACACACTGACTCATCTTGAGTCAGGTCAAGCAGCTCATCTTCATTGTCTGCAAAACCAACTTGCAGTAGGGATGCAATAGGGCTTTTGGTATGCAGGCAGAGTGAGCCAGCAATGCATTCTCCTCTCCCAGTCAGAGAAAGACTGTCCCCTTCTCTCTTTCCTTCTGCTTCTTGTCCACAGAAAAGTACTAAAACAGCTGGATAAATTATTCTGGAGCAGTTATTTTGGTAAATTCTCATTTGTGAACAAGGTAAATGAGAGCAGAAGTGGATGGGCAATCGTATCTTGGAATTGCAGTACTTAACAACCAACCTGGTCATCCTTTGTCACACACACAGACTTGATGTGTTTGGAAAGACTTTATAAAAGCTTAGGATGCAAGCAATGCTGCTGCAAGTAGGACTGCTCTGAATACAAGGGAAAAAAGGATTTGTTCTCAGTGCAACACAATCAAGGGGACTGCTTGTCAGTTAATAATTCTCTTGAGTTCATTTGCTGAGGTGAATATGATGAAAGGATAGGATTTACCTTGCCTTGCTTACCTATGTGAAAATTATCAGCTGCCTTTTTCACTACTCTTTTATCACATGCTAGTTAGCACCACTGGCTTTCTTGAGGCAAGACTAAATCCCACCTCAGAAAGCCACTGGCAGACTGAAAAAGAAGTCTCACTGTAAAGTCCTAGTAGACAGAAGGTCCTATTAATTTTTACTATGAAACGGGTCGTTGAGAGCAGAAGTACAGTTTCTCTGGACCTCAGTTAATTAGCTCAGAGTACAAAAACACAGTACCTTCTCTCCCAAGAGAGTTTACACGATGCAATTGCAAGCAATATAAAACCTTAGCTCTCTAGAAGTAAAGGTAAAATACTGATGCAGCAAGACACAGGCAGGAGGCTGGGGTGAGAGGTCACAGCAGGTGAGAGGGCCCAGGTGGGGCCATCATCCCCCCAGGGAGGCCAGGCTGCTCTTTGCAACAACGGCAGAGAGCAATGAACAGGCTCCATGCTTTACAGGACTCCAGTAGCCACCAAACTGCAATTCCTTTAAAGATGTGTAATTTCAACACTTCCATTTTCCTGTTTCAAAATTCAGCTCAGACGAAAAGCAACTGTTTTCCCAGGAAAGCCACTATGACCACAATTACAAGCCGAAAGGTACATTTTTCAGCAGCGTTTGGAGCCACCTTCACTTGGCCACACTGGAGATCATCAGCCAAAACACTGACACCACTTCAATTACAGCAATAATCCTGGTAAGATGAGCTCTCCCCACAATATCACGCATCCGTCCAGAAGCCCATTTGTAAATCTTTCCGCCTCGCAGCGCAGGCTGAGGAAAGACTGCTGGTGATACAGAATAACAAAACAAAAGAGAGGAACTCAATGGAGTTATTTTTAGGCTCCTTCAGTTTTGTCATTTGTCATGGGACTTTTATAGTGGTATTAGGCTAAGAAAGGCTTCAATGTGTGCCCATGGAGTAACCATAGAGCAAAGCAAAACACTAAATGAATTTCAAAAACCCTTCAGGAGAAAACACACAAAGACCCCTGTTCACCATTATTTTATTTTATTTTTAAACTATACTTGGCTACAGGCAAATTTAAGGGTTTCCTACCAAATGGTTTCCTACTCCTCGTCAGAGCCTGCAACAAGAGAAGCACTGTCAGAAGACATTACTGCAGTCCTGAAGAAAGGAGCTAGCGACGGCACACTGGAGCACAGGGTGCCCAGTGTCTGCCCCTCGCCTGTTGCAGGGATGGAGGTGCACCTCCACCACAGTTGGAGCTGGCCCCAGCCTGCAAGCCCTGTGTCAAGATACGTATTTTACCGCAGGGCACCAACCTCAGCTCATTGTACGGCCACACAAAGCAGCGATTGTGGAGGACAAGGCACAGCCAGTCAATGGCAGGATCTGTTATGCTCATGCTGCCTTTTTTTGGTTTTGTTTTTTAAAGGCTATTACAACTGTCAACACAGGATATGAGCTGATACCCAAAGTGGTTAAATACCAAAGGTTCAGCAATGGTCCTCTAAATGAGATGTAGGTTTACTGTCATCCTAGAATCCAGGAGGCTATTACTAAGCCATCAAAGCAGGGCAGAAATATCAGAATCAGCTACAAATGCAAGCAGGTACAGAAACCACATTCAGGGATGTGCAACATTCACATGAAATCATTGTATGACTATGATTATGAAAGGCCGAGTGAAGTTCCTGAGTCCTTCATGAGTGATTATCCAACTACTTTGGAAAAACAATACATTCAAGGATGGATGAGACTCTGCCATGTAAATACACCCCAGGTTATACCTTTACTTCACAACCCTGAAACTGCAGATGAGACTGCAAGTGAGAGGGGAGCTGCGCCAGCTGTACTTAACTGCTGTCATGCAAATGTCCAGAGAAAAGGACCCAAACCTTGAACATCCCCTTCACATGGGTGAGCAAAGTGCCATCTGACAGAGGTTTCATTCACTAGCGCTGCCCACATGAAAAGTCAGACTTGGAGTACAGCACAGTGATAATTTGTCAGACTATTTATTGAAGCTAAAGTTATTAAAACAAGTTGGTTTATGTGTCAGATGGTCCTTTTCTTTGCAACATCTGTTCTCCTTGCTGAGCTGTGAAAACTGCAGCGCCTTT
The DNA here is from genome assembly GCA_026283785.1 of Coracopsis vasa. Classification (NCBI taxonomy): domain Eukaryota; kingdom Metazoa; phylum Chordata; class Aves; order Psittaciformes; family Psittacidae; genus Coracopsis; species Coracopsis vasa. The sequence continues at coordinate 5,645 of JANHGB010052630.1, read as the reverse complement.
CCCACTTCTCTTTGCTTCTCTCTGCAGTTTGTTGCATCTCTCAGACTCTTCTGAAACTTTTACTGGGCTTTTTACACAAAGGCAGGAAGGAACCCAGACCCCAGGACCATCCTCGCCAAGGAATGAGGGACGGAATGAGGGATGGGCAAGAGGAAACAGGACACTCCTCACCTTCCTGGTTACAGCTGGATCCAGATAGCCCTTCAGCTTCTGGATGTATGTGTGTGGAGGATTCTTCACTTGAAATCTTTCCTGCAGGGGATACAAGAATAAACATCAGCCATTTTATAACATCTTCTGTATTTACTTACTACATAAAATGCATGCACACACATATATATTTAAAAAATATAGCTTTGTAATATCGTTTTATAAGTCCATACCTTACAGAATCATAGAATCAACCCGGTTGGAAAAGACCTTTAAGATCATCAACACCCAACATTACCCCAGGACTGTCAAGCCCATCACTAAACCATGTCACTAAGGGCAAACTGATCTCCCTTTATGGCTGCCCCTCATGATATCCAGTCAACAGCAACCCCTCATTTGCCCCCTCACAGTGCCCCACACTATATAGCTGCCACCTATACCCCTCATGGCCATCCCTCATCTCCCCTCAGTATCTCCGCTTATAGCCACCCCTCACGGCCCATAGCTGCCCCTGCTCTCCTCTCATGATCTTCCCTCATGGTCGCCCCTGCTCTCCCCTAAATATCTCCCTTCACCCCTTACGGCTGTCCCTGCTCCCCCATCATGGCCATCCCTGTTCTCCTCTCATGATCTTCCCTCATGGCTGTCCCTGCTCTCCCCTCATGAACTTCCCTCTTGGCTACCTCTGCTCTCCCCTCGCTATCTCCCTTCATGCCTCATGGCCGTCCCTGTTCTTCCCTCATTGTCTTCCCTCATAGCCATCCCTGCTCTCCCCTCACTATCACCCCTCACCCCTCATGGCCACCTCCCCTGTCCACTCATGATCTCCTCTCACCCCTCATGGCTGCTCCTCCTCCCCCTCCCAACAACCTATGTCCCCTGATGCGCCCTGGAGCTAGTGGGAATATTTGTAAGTATAGAATTTATGCATTTGTATGCACACAAATAAAACACATTTACACGTATCTTGATATTCTGAAATTTGATACATAAAATACACCTTACATATTCAATGACAATTCTGAACGTTAGTTACACATACAAACACATGCATCTGAAATAACAGGGTTTCTGCTAGCCAGGAGTACCAAGAGGAAAGACAAAGGTTAGAAGAGCAGATGTGTACCCATGTTTGATTGAAAGCCATGACCACAAAAGCCAGACACCTTTTTTATCACTTGGAACAAGTCTAAAACCATAGTGCATGGTCTAGTCTCATTTTATTGTTCAGATTCCAGAAAAATGAATGCAAGAGCAGTATGTTAGTAATAAACAAGTAATATTTTAACTCCAGGATATTAAATTGGATTGCCTTTTTAAGGCGATTCTATGTGAATACACCCAATCCCAGCAGCATCCTGCTTCCTATGCCAACACAATGCTTGAGCACCATCATGCTCCTTGTGCCTTGGGATCAGCTCCCTGCACCACTTCTGCCAGCACCACTAGCGTGGGGAGCATGTAGATACTTGAGCTTGTCCCTTCCACCCACAGCTCCAAGGATTTCTTTCCACTTCTGTGTCACAGGAAGGTCAAGCTAAGGGATCTCCAGCGTGGTGGGAAGCAGGCTGGCAAACGCTACCGAGGCTGCCAATCCACCTACAAGTGAAATTATGGACGAGACACCCATCCCTATCCCACTGGGAAAGCCCGGGAAACACCATGTGCCTCTGCTAAGGCTGGAATCTGATCAACCTCAGGACACAGAGGAGGGTAAACTGCCTACAATGGCGGGCTTTACCAAAGTAAAACATCTAATCATGCACGCCCAACATTCCTGCTTTCTGTCATATGCCAGCAGCATCCCTGACACCCTATCCCCATCTCGTTCACCTGCTGCTATTCCAGTGCAGAAAAATTCCTACCTACCTTTGAGACTCATTTCTCACTGAAGGCTTCCAAATGCCTAACAGTACGGGGGGACGCTTGATCTACAACCCAGCAGCAGCCACATTCAGAAATGAATTAAAGATTTTGATGACAAATACAAGGTCTGCAAATTTTGTGTTCTGGGAGCTGCTTGATTTTTGCTTGCTTTACCAGTTGCACGGCCAGCCTGAAATTTATCCTACAAAGGTTGCTGTGAAACACGAGTTGTTCTGCGAGGAGTATGCTGTGTCCAAACCTGTTAAGAGCATTACCGAAAGTCCTGATACTATTTGTATCTTGAAGCTATTCTGCCTATTCCCCTGAGAAAAGATCTCATAACAATTTCCTCCTGAAATTTTGCATTTTACAACTGATTATCTGAAACCTCCCTTTATTAGGTCAGGATGCAATTTTGACTACATTATCTGAAAGTTATTTCGTAATGAATAGGACACTGCTGCCCAGTTACCAGAACGTACTGTCAGAACACCAAAAGTCGTTCCTGTTATTATCTTGCTGCTTGTTGTAATAAAAGTAATTCATCGTGGTGAGCAGGAAAAAATGAACTAAAAAGTCTGCCAGTCTGTGGTCCCTCGGCCCCAGGCGAGAGCGCTGTAAGACAGAGTGCAAACATTTCTTCCCGCTTTTACAACCAGAGTTTTTTCCATGCACCTTCACATGTATGGGCCAAACACAGTCCTGGAATTGGCGTTTCCTTTTTATCTAAAAAACAGTTCAGAAAATGCAAAGTTCCTCATTGCCAGTCCCTTTCACACTCTCGTAGCTCAATTTGCTGCTAACTGCTACTGCTGTGTTAAAGAGGACAGAGACACAAGACAGATGCATGGAGTTGCAGACAGGTTTTGGAATGATGTACCAGGGCTCCATCACACAGCTCCACTGGCATAAGCAGAAATCATCTGCCACATCCCAAGAGATGCACAATAGTCTGCCCAAGCATCCAACTCTCCCATCCAATAAATGGGAGCAGGCACATCCACAGATGTTGACAGGGGCTTTAAAGGAAACAGAAAACTTAAAACCAAAAAACAGAAGCACATAAAATAAATCAGTCAAAATATGAAGATGTCAATATTCAAAGTACCCCAACTGCTTGCTTAATTTTTGCATTTTTTGCAGGACACTGTTACAGAAACTGTTAGACCAGTTTCTCTGTCAGACTTACAGCCCCCTCAGGATACTGTGGCTTTCCAGTGGGCATAAACATAAGTAATTTAGAAGCAATTTCCACCCATTAACCCGTTTTAAAACTTCTTCACACTGGCAGACTGACAAAAAAGCACTCTGCACTAAATGAGAATCTGGCCCACTACAGACTAGTAAAGAGTCACAGAGGTATCTGGACCTTGGAGACCACCCCTGTTTCTCATTTTGCCACTCAATAGTTTAGTATCAGCTCCAGAGACATTACAGCATTTGAATAACCATGTCTTTCTCTACAAAAAAAAGCCCACAAAAGTAGAAGCGTTTTCATTGTGCCACTTGACAACTATGTCCAAATATTATTCTCTGCGTTTGCATGTGGTGGAGCACAATCTGAAAGTCTGCTCTTGAGGAAAAGTAGCCGATGTGAGCAGCAAGCTGCAGGCACAGCAGGAGCCTGCTCCTGACTGCTGTCTCAGACTACCAAGACTCCACATCAGCTCTCCTATTTATTCCTCCCCTTTTTGGGGATTTTCTCATGCTGATGTGTAGCTCTGCTGTATTTAGTCTAATCCCCCAGGGAAGCTATTTTGCTCTTCTGGGTTTATTTCTCTTACTAACTAATCAGCCATCATCTGCTAAAGCAACAGGAGCTTTTCCTAACTGCCAGTTTTAATATCAGGAGACTTCAAAATGAAATGCTTAAGGAGACTTAACAAGCACATTTAGTAGACTGTGATGCAGATACTATACTGTTCTGTTTGTTTTCTTAAAACCTAGCTATAATTATGTATTTATGTAATAATCTCTTCAGTGATTTAGGTTAGATATAAGGAAGAAGTTCTTTACTGTGAGTGTGGTGAGGCACTGGAACAGGCTGCCCAAGTAAGTTGTGAATGCTCCACCCCTGGCAGTGTTCAAGGCCAGGCTGCACAGGGCTTTGAGCAACCTGGTCTAGTGGAAGGTGTCCCTGGCCATGGCAGGGGGGTTGGAACTAGATGATCTTAAGGTCCTTTCCAACCTAAACCATTCAAGGACTCTATGGTTCTGTGACTTCATCAAAAAAGATGCTGATCATTACTGGATAGTGGAATTATTTGGGCTGAAGGATTTTAAAGGCATTATCCATGAACACCAGACACCAGAAATGCTTTTCTCTAACTAGTGACCAACATTCACTTGTGGTAGACATCTACTAGTCCTGGAAACATTTACAGCCCTTAAAGTGTTTTTTCTGCTTTGGAAAGCCATGAGGGATTAGCCTTTAAAACTGCCCTTCCCTGGCTATTATTACTGTCTCAATTTATCCAGCTTTGACTGTTTTATATTAGAGTCTGGTACGTCGCAAGCTGCAAGAACCAGGGCTCAGTGCTGTGCAGTGATGGCAGCCCGAAGCTCCCCTACGCCTCTGGGACACTCTGAATGTCTGCTTGCAGCCATCGGCCTCTCAAAACCCTGATGCTCTGCCAGAGCTCACACAGGGTGGTAAGGCACAGGGATCATCGGACCAGCATGACTGCAGTCTGGTATTTCGTTTGCTGGGAATGCTGTAAGTGACAGTGCAGGTTGGCCAGTGTGGGGTCCTCTCAAGGTCCTCTAGTGCTTCTTTAGAGCATTTACTTCCCCATAGCTTCTCCTGTAGAGACAAACATGCTTCTTGGCTAACATTGAAGCACTGCTGTTCACACATAACTCACTTGCCTTAGATACTGCAAATAAGGAGTTAAAAATCATTGCTAAAAATCACTGCTCCTCCTCACCGCTTTTGGCAACTCCCAATCACTCACTGACCAAATCTGCTTTCAAAATAAGAATTTATATGGCATGGGGTTTAATGCTGTTTGAACAGCGAGGCTGGGGATTTTTACCACACACATACAGAGTTTAAAATCCGTATTTGAGTCTCCAAAGTTCACGAAGCAAAAAACATAAGCCGGTGGGTGACATCATGACTGGAACATGGTGGCTTTCTCTCCCAGTCGCCTCAGGACTGGGCCATTCAGACACAACAAAGTTAATAAATCCCGATGAAACCTATTTTATCTCCACTACGTGACTCATATAAGCACCAATGCTATCTACAAGCCTGAAAGGAGAAAGGCACAGACCAGCAATAACTCAACCCTGCCTTTGTCAGCCACCTAGAAAGCAAACTAACTGACTTCCCAAGGATAAAAGGCTCTCTCTTACTTGAAAAATTGCTGAGGAGCAGTGCCAGAACAACACCTAAGCGTAGAGAAGTGCATGAAAGGAGCCAGTGGCACTGGACCACAGAGCAGTAAGATGACCTGGTCCTCAAGACCTTCCTTTTTTATGAGTACTCAGGGAAAAAGCTTGGATGGGGGAGCACAATACCACCCCTGTGCTTCTTTTACCACCAATCGCCAGAATTAGCACTTTATTTCCTGATGGATGCCAAAAAAAAAAAGGGGGGGGGGGGGGGCCGCTGGTGAGGGCTT
>JANHGB010052629.1:0-28051 GCA_026283785.1 Coracopsis vasa | reverse complement strand
AGGCCAATCATAAAACATCCTTTCTATGATATTTGGGATACCAAAGTTCCAATAGACAGGAAAACTAAAGGTAATTAACATACCTTAAATGCTGGACCATGAAGACTCTACCTCTGCAATTATTCACATAAGTCAATAATGCTAGAAAGTATTCATCAGAGTACATCAGAGTGAGTAAGGTTCACAGTCTGCCCCTGCATAAGAAGGTGATTGGCCCCTCTTAAGGAATATGAACGACCCAGTTAATTAATCCTAGTTGTACAGTAAGGAAGTGGCCATGATATATACTAGACAAACATTTATGTTTAGGTCAGGGCCAGGACTCAACAGTTTTGCACTTAATCACATATCACTCTCCAGATTTTTCTGAGTGCAAAAGTACCTAAAGATCTGTATTGCTCTAGTTAAGCAGATACTTCCTTATGGTAAGAACAACAGGAGCTTTCTGTGCAATGGCTGAAGTGTGTCTTCACAACACAGTCAACCTCACTGCTATTCCTAAGACAGCACAGAATGCATTCAATTCAAGATTACTTTACATTATAAGAATCCCTCTTCTTCATTAAATTATCCTGCAAGAAACATAAGCCTGATTCCACGATCATAATTCAGTTGCCTAATGAAAAAAGTGTTTACTCAGTCTTTTTTTATTGCTTTTTATGTTAGTAAGGTGAAGACATTTTATGTCCCTGAGCTTTCTTGTACATTGTCACTGTAGCCTTGTTTCAATTCCTTTCCTAAGCATAGATTATGCTACTTGTAAGTGCTAATTCCTTATGCTAACAAAAATCCTGGTGGACAAGAGGTGGAGAACAAGTGAAATCAGTAGACGTGAGTAATATATTGTGGAATCAACATAACATTTACATTACTTACAAAAACAAGAAACACTCAATAATGCCACACTATCTGTGCTATAGGACACAGTGAAACAAGCATCTTCAAAGCTCACTACTGAAAGAGGATTTACACTGAGATATCCCATGCAAGATAGCAAATGTCATGTTTCTAGAGCGAAAAGAAGCTTTTAATGTAGGAAGTGTCTTGTGTAGACTCATGATTCCAGTAAAAATGTAATAAAGAGAATAATTGCCCTAACCTGGTTTTGTAATTATATATTAAAATGCTTTCAAAACTACACAGTATTCAATATATTAAGAATGTCACACTATGAAATTATATCCTAACAGCAAACTGTTCTAAATAAATTTCTTTCCTTAAGAATTTATTTCTTTAAGCTGTTTATGTTTCTGTCTCAAGAGAAAGGAAGTTACAGAGAATCGAAATCAGCAGATGTGTTTAAAAATGTGGCTTCTTCTTAGACACCTGCATTCCCATTGAATTCACTATATGATGTCATAAATAACACACTCAACTCTAAATCTTAAGAAATGAGTTTGATGATTTTGCTCACAAAAATGAATGGTCATTCTCACTCATCTTAAATTCTCACTCCCTAAAGTAGTTCTCAATTTGAAGATCTAGTGAGTAAAAAACAAGTTAAAGTGATCAAAGACAAATGACTGAACTTCATTACTTTCTTGTATTTGTGATTTCCCATACCATAAAGAGTCACTTTCCAAAGGCACAGTACAAAAAGTTTCATATATGTCCTGGTGAACCTATCATCTCTTACACTCATAGAAACATCAAACTACAGAAATATTAATGGTAAGGAAATTATGGAGGTCATCTAGTCCATCTTCCTTCAACCCTTACATGACTGGAAATGTATTTCAAGGGACACAGCATTCTTTCAGACCTTTCTAGGGTGCTTGATGAGGCTAATCAGGCTCCCCAAGTCTTATTCTCAGTATTTTTAAGATGAATTACTTTATGGAACCTTTCTCAATCCTTGTGCTTTTCACAAATAATTGATAGTGGCCTTGTAATCATATCGGCCAACTCTTTCAATGTCCTCATCTTGATCTGAATCAAGCCAGCTCTCCAAGTATATGGCAGGCCAAAGAAATCCCCATCTCTTCCACAGGCAATACATGAGAACCAGTTAACGTGTGGCTTACATCCAAGTACGCCTGTAAATTCAAACAGGGATTAGTGTACACACAGGTTTCTCTACAGGTCAAAATATTAGATTTCAAACACTCCAAAGAACGCTGTAACACAAGAGGTACATGCAAATGACACAAAGAAAGTGGAAAAAAACAACCAACCAACCAACCAACCAAGACTAACAAAAAAAAAATGAACCACACCAAACCCGACTAAAATCCCAACACACTAAGCCACAATTGTGATAAAGCCTAATATCAGCTGGCAACAATTTTCTAGATAACTAATGGTAAAAGGTCTTACATGCCCAAACTCTGTTCTCTACAAATCTGCCCCTGTGCTAAATCACCACTATTGTTGGTATCTTTCAGCTACTTTCCCCATAAGTGAATTTCAACTGGCAACAAGGAAAAATGCCTGTTCTTTTTTTATGAAGCAGATGACATCTTTAGTACAATCACAAACACAGCTGTTGTGGACAAGTGATGCTTTGCCAAGCGCATCCCATGCTGTCTTGTTTCCCTTTTTTGTGCTGCATTGTTTCCTTTCTATTCTCTCTGCAATAATAATAAAAGAGAAATCACCAAACTTGAATAGAAATGACTTGTTTGTTCTCATTTTTTGCTTAGGGACAAAGAGAGAATGAGCCCACCACTGAGAAGGGATGGTTACAGACACACAGCTTTCCTTAGAAGAATCTGCTCAGGAAAGAGAATGACAAAAGGTGACACAAAATCTTTAACACCAGGCTTGGTGAGGATGGTCAGGAAATAATGTCATTGCAATAAGCTTCATAGTGAACTATATGCAGTAGTTACCAGGAAATAATGTATATTATCACCTTTCTTACCTCTAATATCAGCTTAGCAAAAGTGAACAATGAATTCAAAATAATAATAAAATAACCTTCTTACACATTACTTTAAATCTGTTAAAATAAACCATGTACATTCAGGTATTAAAAAAAATGTTGAGAAACCTTAATGAAGAGACTACAGAATAACAATACTACAATATTTTCTTAAGGTAAAAGAAGTTACATTAGTTTGCTGATCAAAAGTACATAGTCATTTCCTATACTGAGAATTTAAAATAAGTGACAAAGTTCTTTCCTTAGGCACAGTCAGCAAATATAAGCATACTTATATAGAAGAGAATATGACCTTCTGTAGTTCTTCCATGTGTTTCCCAAAAAAAGCATATTTATTTATTTAAATTAGCTGTTATGTAACTATAAAAAAGTCCTGTGGTTGTACTTAAACATGTACTTAAACATAACATTCTTAAAAAAAAAACCTAACCCTGTAATATTAGTTGAATTGGAGCTGAATTCTGACATTCCTCTCTTGTATAATTTGCAAAAATCAAGTAAGTTTGTTCCAAAAACCTATTAATATCTTTAATCAAAATCATCTTCACACTCCTTAGTTTCTGTTAAAGCTTTGAAAAGTTTTCAAGTCAAGGCATATCTATTCTGGGGAAATATGGCAAGAATGCAAGCTCAACATTCAAATAACTAACAACAGCTAGCCTAAAAGAGAATTGACTTTCAGTGTCCATAATTCATGGGATTGGAGAGCCAGAAAGTGTGTTATGCAATGACTGCAAGAAAGGTTTACATGGATGTTAAATCATTGTAATAGCTGCTCATACTACTGTTCAAAAGGATATAAAAAGTGGTGGCTTAAAGTACAACTTTCTCCTGTTGCAGCACTGTAATCTAAACATCTGGCACTTAAATACCCCTATCTGCTCTTCTCTAGGGGTGAGGAAGAGATTGTCTTCCTAGTCCAAGAACTACTTGAAGTACAGTTTCCCAGCTAATTAACAAAGGAAGAAATCAGGAAAGATTCAGTGTTTGAACTTTAACTAGAATGCAATATTTCAGCTAAGCACTGAAGGATATTTTTCTCATTTATATTCAACCCCTTTATATTCGCTCCAGAATTCTTTTCTCAGGAGGTTCACACAAGATTCTTCAGACTACATTATGGAGGAGAGAGATGCACTGTCTTCAGTAAATTCTAAAATATTTGGAATTCAGATAATTTGCCAGGTCTATGCCAAAATTATAAGAGATCTAAAATCATGTCAAATATTTTTCTATATGCCAACTGCATCATTGCTGGGCTGATAAAGATGTACTGGGTAACTCACATTAATTAACAACTTAGCAATTTTTCCCATCACCCATTAGAATGAAATACATTTAGAATATACAAAGATAGAATCATAGAATCATAGAATAGTTAGAGTTGGAAAGTACCATAAGATCATCAAGTTCCAACCCCTCTGCCATGGGCAGGGACACTTCACACTAAACCATGTCACCCAAGGCTCTGTCCAACCTGGCCTTAAACACCACCAGGGATGGAGTATTCACAACTTCCCTGGGAAACCCATTCCAGTGCCTCACCATCCTTACAGTAAAGAATTTCTTCCCTATATCCAATCTAAACTTCCCCTATTTAAGTTTTAACCCATTTACCCTTTGTCCTATCACTATAGTCCCTAATAAATAGTCCATCTCCAGCATCCCTATAGCCCCCCTTCAGACACTGGAAGGTTGCTATGGGGTCTCCAAGCAGCATTCTCTTCTTCAAGCTGAACAGCCCCAACTTTCTCAGCCTGTCTTCATACCGGTGGTGCTCCAGTCCCCCGATTATCCTCGTGGCCCTCCTCTGCACTTGTTCCAACACTTCCATTTCCTTTTTATGTTGAGGACACCAAAACTGCACACACTACTCCAAGTGAGGTCTCACGAGAGCAGAGTAGAGGATGGTTGTTAAAATATGAGTTTGATTTTTCCATAATAATAAAACAGAATCTACCAGATTTACATCCCTCTTTCAATAGAGAAGAATCTCAAAAGAAACTGAAATGAAGAATGTGACTGTCTCCATTGACCCAATCATATTACTCTTCAACAAGTTGCTGACATAGCAGTAGAAAATATGCAAAACATTAATTCCAATTTTGTGCTGACAAAAAATGTAAAGCATGTGTTTTTCTTAAGTGCATTGTCTGGCTGCAAACAGAACAAAATTAGTGCTTCAGGCCATTAGAGATTCTATGTTGGAAAGAAATGTATTGGTGAGAAAACCAGCACTGTATTCATACGAGCAAAACAGTGGAATGCCACTAAGTAAAGTTAGAAGCTGTTACAAGAAGTAATCAAACAATTCTGGCTCAGATTACCTACTGAAATTTTTCTAATTATTTCTTTAAATGCAAGTTTGTTAAAAATTATGAAATTTGAATGGAGCACTATGAACCACCATTCATATTTATAAATATAAGAAGGATATGTAGTTTTAGTTATAAAACCAAATAAGCAGCATTTCCATGAGGTTAAATGGATGTGTTGCTTTGTAAATATTCTGTTAAATCACTAAACAACTCTAATTCTAGTTGAGTATTAAAGGAAGATAATTAATAATATGCCAAATGCATTTATGAGTGCTTTTAAATGTGGTGCATCTCACAAATATAATATTAATTGTACATCTCATTAGACTCGAATTTATTCCATATCTTTCAAGGTTTTTTATTTTTCTAAAATGTAGTTGTTTCCCTATTATGAATTAAAAACCATTTAATCATAAATTGATAAAAGATCCCACTCTTGTAATTATTTACAAGAATAAAAGTAGCTCTAGTAGTAAATTCTTAGTTAAAAATACACTAAATCATGATTTAATTGTAATTTGTGACTAGTGACATTCGCAGAATGCACCAATCATCAGCAAGTTTCTGTATTTCAAGAAACACAATGGTCTTTTAAGATTTTGGAGCATTAATATGGTAAAAAAAAAAAGATTTCCTATAACGCCTGAATACACCCTCATACTGCCTGAAAAATAGCCACCATGAATGTTGCTTCTGTTGCTTACATCTCTGAATGCCCTTCAACCTGTGATACAGTTGCTATGTACAGTGGACCAAAGGCTCCCAGACTGGTAGCTGCCAGACTGGAATGCACCTGGTTGGACAAAACCTCCTGCCACTACCTTGCCTCAAAGCCCATTTCAAACACATTACACTCTTGCCTTTTGCATTTATTACAATTTCAAATAGACCTTATGGTCTTCCTTTATCACATTACATAGGTAGATGCCCATTAACAAGTATGATGAAAATAAGCCAGGTGAGACATAAGTCTGTAGCATCTCTGTTCTATCTTGACTAATTGTTCACATTTCAATTTTCCCAGTTGTTAAGGAAAGTGTATCTAGCACACATATGCTGGTTTTTACCTCTTCATTTTCATTTCAGGATACTTTTACTTGAGCACGAAAACAAATATAAAGTACCATGTAAATTAATAGCTCTATAAAATGGTTTTATTACTAATAATGATAATATAGATATGTTTTTGAGTAAATCATGGCCCTCTAAGTCTTTCCAATACTAAGTATAAAGGGAAGCTTAACCACTGTAGTGATGAAGGAGAGATGACTGCAGCCATTAGCCAAGCATAAGGCAGAAACAGTGATGGTATCTCCAGGGGAATACACCATCTTGTGAAAGTGGGTACAGTCAAACACACAGAGTTACAGAATGGATATTGACATATTAGCAAAATTGCAGCCATCTCCTCCTGACTTTTAATGTTCTTGTGCCATCCCAAGTGCCAGAGTGGAGAAGACTGGATTATAACAGCAGCATTCTGAAAGGGACTTTTTATCAGGACTTCCTAGGAGATGTGGGCTAGTTGCAAGGTTCACTGCTCTTGTAGGAGAGCTGTGCATCCCTCCATGTGCACCATGATGACTATCACGACAGCCACTTTCTTCAATTTCAAGTTCCATTGAGACCAGAGACTTATAAGGTAAAGCAAAGCCTCTAATTTTTCAATCTGCATTTACCCCTTTCCCTGATAACAATTCCTTAAATCCCCTGATAAATCACTTGTCATTGCAAAAGCTCTGGACACGGCTGTGGCTTGATCATTCCTGTTTTCATTTGGAAACACTTTTTTTTTCCCCTTTTCTTAATAGAGGAGAGAAGACTTAACTACTTGAATTGAATTTTATATTCAAGCTTGATATAATTTTGTTACTGTCACAGGAGCTTAGACTAATGTTTAAAGAACTCCTTATAGCCTTGCTATGCATTGACTTGTGAAACACATCAATTTTTTGTACACATCTGTCTCCTTTGAAGAAAAGGAATGCTACAAGCCTCCACTCCCAGTTTATTCACTGTTACAAACATTAGTATTTAGGTATGTCAATTCATATTTTCTCTGTAAAGTGAGAAATATGAAAACCCAAGATTTTGGTCTGAAATTTTGTGACCGTCTGCTGTTAGATAAAACTTCTTCAACACAGCCTCATACATCTTCGGCTACTTCTCTAGCTCAGAACCCATTCCCAGCTATATGATGAGTGACCTCTTATTCCAATACAGCTGCTTCTTTCAGATACAATGAGATTGCCTTGAGCACATTGTTCTTTCAGCCATCAGCTCCTGCTTGATTAAAAGGCAGGAAATGTTAGCCGTCATAACCGCTTCCTGTCAGTTTTGGATTTTGTCTACTTTAGCCTGCAATTCAGAAGTCTACTTTTGACCTCTGCTGCGTATCCACTGTCACTACCAACTCTGGATTTTTGGCAGCCGTTATCCACACTCTGCTTTGCTGACGGTACGGTGATCTTCACCCCGTCTACTGTGACAACTGCTTTATGGAATCTGTGAACAGCTCCTCATAGCTGAAATTCTCACTGGATTCTTTTTCTGCATTTACTGGTTTATTTCTCTTGTATTGGATGACAAAATTGCTTTGCAGCATTCAGCTTTGGCTGTTTTATTCAAATGTTGGATAGTAAATATATTCATTTTTCTCACCGTGCAGGATCAGGAGGGCTCAGCATTCCAGCATTCTGTCACTCCATTCCTCTCCAGTCCTGTTGCGCCTTTCCTTCATATTCTCTGATCAGCTGATACATAGTCCATGGCTTGATTACTATCTTATACCATTTTTTGGCTCTTTATTTTACATATGTATTAAATATTTCTTATAAAAAGCCAATAAAAGGAAGGAAATTCTTTCTTTGCAACAACAAATACTAGAAATCCTTCATAGCTATTGTTTCATACATGCTGGCATTGTCAGACAACACCTGATTTTCAACAGGCTGCAAAAAAATATTTATTGTTGTGAGGTTTGAGGACAATATGACAATTATTCACAAAAGCATGTTAGTGCTTACCAAGGTGCATGGTGCTTTCAAGAAATAATCTCTACTTGTTTCGTATTCACCAGCAGAGTTTACTATGTTGGAACCCTGATGAGCAGTATTATGTGAGCAAGGGCTCATCAAGAACACCATGAGGCATTTACATCCCTAAAGCAGACCTGATCAGACAGGTCTCCTGTTCCAGTGAAGCTGCCAACATTGACCAGAATTTGTAAGGCACAACAAAAACCAGACTTTAGGGAACAAATATGCATGTGTAAGCTAACTTTCTGCCAAAGCAAGATTACAGCAAGGAAACAGTAGGTCTGTACCCGTTACACATAAGATCTAATGAACAAATTGCTGTACAAGGTCATTTGTATCTGTATTTTAAAGGGTTAAGGGGAAAATTGCTACAGATTCAAGTAGTATCCATTGATGGAATATAGATTCTTATTAATTTAGGCAAAATGTATATTATTTGTCAACCAAATATTCTATAGCTAAAATTAGGTAGATTCTTAGAAGCTGTTCTTTTATTTCATATAAGAAATCACAGATTAGTTGTGACTACCTAGAAATTTAATATTCATTACACTGATCAGAAATCCTTTATAAATTCCATATGCCTTAATGTTCACATTTCTTTCCCATCATTTTTAATGCTTAATATCATAAGTATCTGAAAAATTACTCTTTGCTTATGTAGATGATAAGGTCTGTTCCCTGAGGACCTAAAACTGAATTATTCAGTGCTCTCTGACAACACTCAAGACAAATTAAATAAAATCAAAATGAATCCTGATGACTTTCCCCTTATATTCACATTTTAAAATCATAAACTCTGACAAGAAAGGCATTATCATCTCCTATGGCCCAATTAGGAGAACTAAAGACTTGAGGCAGTATTATTTGCCATGGCAATTTCATATTGAGCTACATTGGAATGATCTGCCAGAAGTCTGGCTGCATTCCTAGCCTTAAAACTTATCACAATGATTGGATAATCTGAGCAGAATAAAAGTACTTTGGTGTAAAAAAATCAGATGTTTCAGAAATAGTTAATGGTAAAAATGGTGGGAAAAGTTGTCACATTTTTCACATAGAATAAGTAGACACTTATACTCTATTTACTTGTAGTTTAAGCTTATTGACAAAGCTGGAATCAGGAAGTACAGTCTTTCCCAAGGTCGCAGCTAGCCAGTAATCATCTGGGATTAAACTGAAATATTTTGGGTTTACTTATTTTTAGTATTGTTTTATTGATAATACTTTTAAAATAAGTCTTTATCTAAAGCCCCCTTTTCAATTTTTAGGTGGGATAAGTGCAAAAGAACAATTTTCTGTTTAAAAGCGTTTCTACAGAAAGGTACCTGCCGCATTTATGTTGCTGACATTAATCAATCAGAATACATACATTACTAGAAGACAGATAATTCATACAGGTCATCACCATGATTATCTTCATACCAGATAATTGATCATACACTTAAAAATCAGTCTTTAAATCCATCTAATCCTTTATAAATATTCATCAATAGAAACAATAATGAAAGAGACCCATTAAAATTTATGGTTTTGTGCTTTAGACAATTTGAATGAAAACAAAATTTCCAGTCATCTTATCAAAAATGTGTTTTTTTCCATACTTTTAATCATAAATGAAGAAGATATGAATATTTGCTCATGTCCCTCATTCACATATCTTATCATTTGCAGTAAAATGCAAATATAACTTCAGTTTTAGAGAATTTACACTGAGTAAGTGAATCTAAACAGGTATTATAAAACTTTTTCATAGAAATATCAGGCATTCTGATTATGCATGTGACATAAATGAATGCTGTAAGTCAGAGAGAAGACCTGAAATAACAAAGTGTATGTGGTGCTATTTTGGGTATTATTTCTAAATGAGCAAAAGAGATGTTGCCTTCAATAGTGATTCAATTTTTCTGACAAGTTTATGTCTTTAAATATTCATCTAGTTGAAAGCTGACAACAGATGCTATTATTTGTTATTTATCCTGATACAGCATCTTTATGATTGTAAGTACTGTATAAAATCATGTGTACACTTTTCTCCCCAGAGTTTACAATCTAGAAAGGCAAAATACAAATAAAGACTGAAAAGAAAGAATGCACCAGAAAGTCAGCAGAAAGAATTAAAAAAAAAAATCCTCATTCAAATATTCTACTTCCAGATGCCTTCATGAAATAAACGCTAGATTTTCTCCCTTTCATTTCTGACATACATGATTACAGAGGTTATCATTTTTGTAGAATTCTGAGGCAAAATTCTGTGTATCAGCAGCAAAATGGTTGCCAGTATGGAACTAAAAATCTTTCTAAAACAAAAATGTTCACAGTTATAAGAAACCCAGTAGGGTAAAAGGAAATTTGCATTATGTTAATTTGTGTTTAGCCTCACTACAATTCAGACAAGGATAACAGTCACAAATTTCTTTTAATGGGATCAGTCTGCAATATTTTACATAACATACCATAACCTCAACACTGAGAGCATTAAAATAAAAACTGTTTTAAAAACTAGCAATCTGATATGGAGGAACAGTTTAACGTAGCAGCTCTTAAATAAGTTTGAATATTAAAATAATTAAATAATTTAAATTAAAATGGTAGTATAATAGTTTAAAATAGCTTCCCTTTTCTTTTTTCTTCAGCATCAATGGTAGACTTTCCAAACTGTAGCAAACTGGAAGCTGATGAGTCAAGCTAAAAAAAGATAGCTCAATGCTATATACATAATATATACTTCAGAGACTTGATGGCATTATTTAGCCTTTAATGACATATATTAGAGGAAAAAATACTATTTACAGATGTACATCAGAATCAGGAAAAACTAACTTAGAAATTGTTCATTAGAAATTTTCTTTAGACGATCTATCTGCATCACTGTGAATGAAGACAAACAATAGACCACGTTTGCATCCTTTTTCAGTATTACGCCTTAACAGTTTACTGCATCATTAATATTCTAGAAAATTTTGTGCCTATTAACAGTAGTACTAGCAAGAAAGCTAGTAATAGTGCTAGCAGAAATTACAAACATCTAGTCCTGTTCAGAGTCTCCTGTTCAGAGACTAAGATTTTGATGTGTTACACTTTATATGCACAAAGTCAAAGATGACTCTTGTGACATAAATCTGCATGTCCTAAACAGTGTTTTGTCAATGGGTCCATAAGAAATCAGATGTTCTCCAGGTTGATCAAGACTAGGTTTAATATGTGAATAATATTACAAGCACATCTTCATGTACATTCAAAAAAATCCATTTTATTCATGTTTTAAAATGCCTGCATAGGTACTCCATGCAACCCACTTCAACTTTCATTTCTCCATCTTAGCAATGGGCTGATGAAAACATCCCAAAGAAAGCTTGTCCCCACATTCCCCACCCAATGCTTGTTTACCACTAATTAAGTGCCATCTTACAGTAGAAAAGGATCTGTATCAAACCGCATGTTTCAAACAATAGATACACCTTACCCAGCCTTGTCCTTCTTAAGTAAATGATTTCCACACACAGACGTAGCAGTAAACTCTGAATTTGGCTCCTGTTACTGATCATCTTAAACAATGGAGTAAATTGATAGTTGAACACCTCCTAAGTCTCTCCTCATTGATATATTTAAAAAGTGTATGGGCAAAGCCAGCATATGACATCTTAAATCTGCTTAATCTAAAGATCCAAATAACAGAAGTCATAGGAAAGTGAGGTCTGCTTAGAATATTAATTTAATGAAAAATTTAAATTGCTTTAAATTAATCACCTCACAGACTGCCTGTAGCCATCTTTATTTCTTCATCATCTTATGAAATCCATAAAAAGCAACCTTTGTTTAATAGCAACATCTGACATTTACTGCTATGTCTCAGATAGTGTCCCTTTCAATTTATGAAGTCATAAGTGCATCACATGTCTTTTGGGGAGAACAATGTATTGCAACAGAGTTTGTTTTTCAAATATGAAAACTATGTTTAAGCCACATCAAAGCAGCTTCACAGCGACTGGCACAGGGGATTTTCATGCAGTAAACAGATTTGTTGGTATAATATATTTGAATTTGACAAGAATAAAGTACTGTCTGCAAAATAAATCCAAGTGATAAAAGAATGTAATCAAAGCTTTTCATAAAGGCAAAACCCCAATTGCTTTATTGATTTCATTAGTGCTGTTGGAGTCAATTGTATCTGAAACGTTTAACTCTGGATGGACTCACATCAGATAGATAGATAGATAATTCTTGACTTGGGTTTTTATCAGAGAATAGTTTCAAACTAATATTTCAGCTAGTGTTCAATTCAATATTGAGAGTTCCAAGCATATAAAAGTTATAAACAGGCTTATAATTGTCTTAAAAAGTCATAAAATTTTATAAAATAATATCTTTTGCATTTGATTTACTTTATGATTTCTGCATTCTTAGGACTTATTCATCCATTATTTTCTATACTTCCATAGAAGTAATTTCTTCTCCAAGCTCATTTATATTTCAAGATTAAGAAATAGTCTATGTCTTATATTAAATTAGTAAGAATTGACAATACTGAATGAATAGTAACACCTGCTGAACTTCCAGCAGTGCCTAAGACCATGTGCATTAAAGCTAGCTCTGATGTGTCAACAGAGCTGCTGTCTTTGCCTTGATCCTGCTATGGATGTCACACAGGACAGGTGTTAGGTATACGTAAATGTAAATGTGATCATAGCAGGCTCCAACCTGCATAACTTTCTAAGTGGCCTGGCACACACCAGTCTTCAGTAGCAAGCCTTGTTCTGCACAGCTTCTGCCTCCAGCCACCCCTGCTGTTACAGGGATGGAAGATGCTCCCAGTAACACTACACTTCTCAGCCAATTTTTCTGAATTATGATAATAAGTTGTGCTTATTTTTACAAATTATGAATAATTTTACATTTTCTCTTTCACAGCACCAATCTTTTCACAGCCCTCACTTTAGTTAATTGTGCAGGTTTAAGTTTATTTATTTGATGTAATTTTACTAGAAATATAAAGTGTCAAGTATTCTAGTCTAGAATTGGTTCTTTTGATTCTTGTAATGACCTCCTGAAGATGAAATCACTAAGAATAAACACTCAGTCCTTTTTTCCTTTATTTTTATTTCCAGAATTCATGAAGAAACTGAAATTAAAATGAAACATTTTGTTTATCAACAATTCCAAATTATACAGTGTCTCATGCCAAAACAATCTTAGAGTGATGTTTATAAGGCTCAACAAGATCAGCACTACTACTGAAACATTGCCTTTAGAGAGCTATGACCTGCTGCGAGCAGATGGAGCACAAAGCATTCATTGCCCATCCAAGCCTGAGAGACACTATGACTGTTTTGTCTAGTGTGTTTCTTTAAGCAGTGCATAGAGGTGAATATAACATGAAGTTTGGAGATGACTGGGTGCAGAAACTGCAAAATTCACAGTGGCATACACTGGCACAGAAACACAATAGAGCTGTAGCACTTGGCACTGAAGTTCACCAGAGTGTATACTTCACATCAGGCATCTGTACATATTTTTGATAATGTGTGTTTTATTCTAATTTAGATACCTTAAACCAATCCTAAAAATAGTGGCAGATAGAATGCTACATTTTAAACAGATATAAATTTAGGAATCTAACCTTAGTTCAGTGGCTAACTCCCAAAATACAAATTCCAGAATACAAACTATCACCTTATTTTATCCAAAATTAATAAATGAATATTATGTTCCTGTTATCTTCATTCTATAGGAGTTGAAGACCTCAGAATATGCTTTTACCCTACCAATCACTTCTGCAGAACACATTTATGATTATACTCAATGTAGTTGGTTTTCTTCTGAATTTTACAAACTGCCCATAATTCTCTTTTTTGTGTATATATGTCAGCATTACCACATATAAGCATTGCCTGATCTAGCTATTTCAAAACTAATTTAGGTACACCTGTATGATATATATGCCTGTATATAGTCACAGTGGTTACAGTATAATACCCTACATGAATGAGACAGAGCACATAATCACATCTATGCTATTTGCTCTTTGCTTTTCTTTGTTGTTAATCATCTCACATGTTATCACATTCATTTGGTGCCATGCCTCCTTCTACCTCATGCCCTTAACCAACCAACCCTTTCAATGAGAATCTCTCAAATTTCTTCATTACTTCTGCATCTTAGTTTTTTCAGCCTCTTTCAACCTCACTTGGTTGTGTCGCCTTGGAATAGCAACTACTTTTTAAAATAGCTCAGTATCTTTGGTATGTGCTCTTAGTACGGCACTCGTTGCTGAAAAAGTATCCACTGTTTGTATCAGATGTGGAAATGGATAACAATTCAAACTGAAAAGGGCTGCTGTCAAGCTTTGGTAGAATTCACAGTGTGCTCACACTGTTATAGCCCAAATCACATACAAGTGCATGAACCAGAGGTTTTTCTTGTTTGCCTGTTTTTCAAATTTTCCTTTTTATTTTTTTTCCAACTGCCATCCTGAGGTCAGTGGGGAAAAAGGCTGAGATACGAACATGTACTGTAACAGGCAACAGGCTTAAGCTGCTGTGTGAATATAACATCATAAGCAATGAGAAGGGATGAAAAATAACGAAACCAAAACCAATTAGAAAAAAGAAAAAAAAGCTTTGTATTGAATGGATTGGTTAGTATTTAGCTTTTCAGATAGAATTTCCAAGAAAGCTGATAGCAGAAGTATAGATCCACATTACCACCTGACCCATCTAAGAAGAGCATATACACCATAGTCATAGCCAGTCTGAATGCTGGATTCCAGGCATGTGATATTCTAGGGAAAGAAACAGCTCTGTCATTATAGAGTGTTTCCTTCTCTTCTTCCCTGAAAAGGTCAGTAATGACAGGTTGGCCTCAAATTGCATAGTCTATTTCTCTCTTTGCCCTTTTCAGAGGCAGAATCCATGCAAAACTTCCAAAATACCATGTTAGGTTGAAGAAAGGGTTAGAATAGGTTTAGAAGAAAGTGCTGGCTATGGAAGTCTTTCAAGCGAAACATCATTGTGATACAAAGGCTATTATAGATATCTTTTCAGTGAAGAAGTTTACTCTCTCTTTCTAATCCACAGTGGGCTTTCTTTTTAAATATAAGTCAGATTATCAGTGTGTGTAAATCATCACAGAACTAGTCAGAGAAGCAAGGTTTTTATTTCCATATTTTATTTTAGATTATATCTAATTATTTTGTATAAGCATGCTTTTTTAGTACTGATTTTAAATCAATGTTGATGATGGGAGGGGAAGCAAGAAAACCTCAAAGGGAAGGAAATGACATAGCATATGGTTTAACTTCTACAAAACCAGTGTTAATGATAAAAAATCAGTTATATCTAGGAGGGGAGTTTTGAAGCTACTATTGTCAAAAACTTTTTAATATAACTTTAGACTCTGCCCCAAGGCAAGTAGTTATCCTGAGAATATTTACAAATAACTAAAGGGGTCAGAAGCATGGATTTCTCACTTTCATGCAGGTCAAATCTTGTTGCAAGAAAACCTTTCTGTTTGCCACATTTCTTTTAAGGTATTCATTAGTAGTCAAGCCAAAAAAGGGATGGATGATGATGAAAAAGAAAAGAAATTAAGATTTAATTTATGGTTTCTAATAGACACAGAGTACCCAAGTCTGTGATTAGTACACACACCACATGGTTTGTAAAAGCTGATAATCTTTTTTCCCCCACTCCCTTGCTCCCCTTTTCAGGAAAGAACAAGGAGCCTCAATTTGCTGTTTAACTCCTGGGGTAGAGAGGAAAATATTCCTAATTTTAAAAGGGATAAGAGAATTCAAAGTAACTCCAGTGGAGGCTAACACCCTCTCCTCCATAATGTCACCTATTGTGGCACAGGCAACTAGCTCTCAGCATCCCAGACAAGATGCCATTTTTTTCATAAACTGGAAGGTACACATTAGGCTAACAATATACATGACCTTTATAAAAATATAATTAAAACTGGTGTCACTGAGCCAGTAAAAAATCAAATTTAACTGGCAGTGGATGCAACAGAGCTATCTAAATGTCAGCAACTGTTCAGAGCAACATGAGCAGTGCATCAAGATTGCATATAAAACGTTTTTAATATGCATGTGAGACTGGTGAGATTAAAGACACTGCTGAAGGCAAGAGAGGAATGAAGAAGGCATTGATAAAAAGCAACAAAGCATTTTAAAGAACTTATTATAAATAAATATAAAAAATATAAAAAAGGAAGGAAAGAATGTGAACATTAAGACAGGCAGATCTAAAGAAAAGCTTTTTTAGTTCCTCATCTTCAGTTATGGCCTAAAGAAGGAGAGAATCATGAACCATGAATTAGCAGACTTTTACAAAAACATTTGCCAAATGCCACCAGAAGATTCCTATTTCCACCACTAACAACATTTTCTTTGTCAGATGAGCCTATAACTTGTGCAAATCTTCAACTCCTTTAAACTCTTTGTATTTACTGTACCTAGATATTGTGTTTCTGGTTCATAATAGCCTGAAATAGTATTTGATCTTTGTTTTCTTTCAGTACAGAAATAATTCTAAACATTCTGTTGCAGCTGTAGTCATCTGGATTTTTTATACTTGTCCTTCTTTTATCTGGTATATTTTTCACACAGAAACAAATACACTTTTCTTCCACTGGGCTGTACAACATGGAAGTGCTAATGTCACCCCATTTATTCACCACTGATGCTGTTACTCAGACATTATAATCTGAGTTTCTCTGGTGTTTTCACTCTTTAAGTCAAACTGAAGTTCCATTTTCTTCTTAGGTCCTCTTTCAGTACCTCATAAAACTTCCAATTTGTTCACTTTTGTTCTTATTAGTTGTGTTTTAACAAGTAGTCATCATTTTTCAAAGTGTATCTCATGGAACTGCTAAATATTTTGTTCTGATTATATGAAAGTGATCCTGGCTTGAACTAAGACACTTAAAACCACTTGTTTCTTCTAAAAGGCAGATTTATCTGTACAAAAAAAAAAAAAAACAAACAAAAAAGGCATAACACATTGACTGCAAGGTTTTCGATATGGAGCATAGATTTTGAAGAACTTCGACTGCTTTTATACAAATCCACACATCTCAAAAAGACTGAAAACTTCTACATTTCACCTGATACTTGTTTTATGTTTGACCTATATATTTTTTCGTGCATTACTATCTTTTTGTAGGACATATATAACATATAACCTCATTCATTTAGCTTTGAAAAGATTTACCTGCTGCCATCAGATTTGCTTCTCCTCTTGGAAGAAAAGTTGGCCAACTTAATAACAATTTTTTACATGTGTTACCCAGTAGAAATTTTTTAGTGACTCTTAGGATACAAATCAGAACTGTAGAAAAATTTCTCTTCAAACAGCAATGACTGATTCTTCTTCATCACCGCTTTTGTTTCCACAGGTATCCAAAAAATGCTTTAATTTTCATATCCTTTCTCCTCTAAAATTTTAACTTACTACTCTGGTCCAATTCTTCTGTTTTCAGGATCTTCTGAGCTAAATATTTGCGGTGTTGGTTTTACAGAATGTATATATCTTCCACCATTATTCCACCTAACTTCTCCCATGCCTAGCTGATGCTGTAAACATAGCAACTGGGTCTATAGCCTTTGCAGCATGCATGGCTGGACTAAGAATTATGTTCTAATGTCCAGCCTATTTTAATTATCATTGTCTATCTTTGTGGGTGTTTCCTGTGCTGCAGAAAATCTTGCTAATTAAGATTTTATATCTACCTATCAGATATTCAGGTATATTAGGACAAGTCCCACACTTTCTTCTCAAGCATTAAATCCACAAATATATCCAGTTCCTGCAAGGATAAATCCTGAAGGGGTTTTATTGAATTGTTTAATGACAAAATGAGTGATGTCATATTGTTTCAAACAGAAAATGAAGTGACACATCATTCCATAGCCTAGCGTAACCTTTGGATTTGAATGGAGGATTTATTTCTTCTTAATTTATTATTAAACTAATGAGGATTGTAGGTAGATATGAAAATTTTAAAATTTTCAAAAGAAAAAAGCCAATGAAGTATTACCTGCACTTTTAAATGCACATTTACTCTCAGGTTGGTATTACATATCCCACTAATCTGCAGTTCTCTAGAGGTAGTCATAAGTCTGATGCATTCAACATGTCTGCTTATTTTTTTGTGTGCTTAATGCTATTTGAGGCTATAGTATTTACTTTCCTGATATTCAGTAGAAAAGGTCCTATGACATCAATGGCCCACACTTTATGGTACACACTTGCCATGCCCAAGTATTTCAGGTTGAGTACCACAAACGTGAGGCACTTGACTAGCAGTTGTTTTTTTTTCTGAAAGACAGTCTCAGCTGTTCGTAGAGCCAAGCAGAACAAGCACACTTTTAAATTATTTACTACTACTATTGCATGCATCCATTGCCTGACTTGAAATATTGAATATAACTTGTACCACAGTTTTGTGGCAGTTAAAGGCTGGTTAAAGAGACAAGAGTGACTACAGCAGAAAAGCAAGGTTTGAAGCAGAACTCCTTTTTGCCTGTCAAATTATGTTAAACATTTTATCTCATTGATAAAGGGATAGCTTTTATTAGTTGTAAGGTATAGTTTATAGATCAAGGTTTTACAAAGAGGACCCAGTTGCTCTTTGCATTCCGAGTTCTGCCTTTCGCTCGGGGCAGCTACAACTCATAGGCAGTCTGTAGGGTCAGCAATCACAACCTGAGAACATCACATAGATCTCCTCATGCTACAGGTCAAGGCAGTGACAGTTAAAAATGATGGATGTTAAGGAGTAAGGCTACAATGCTGAGGAAACCACAAGATATTCTGAAGATATACAGAGACTCTATTAACATAGGAAAAGCGAGTACAGAATTTGGAAACACCTTTCCAATAAGTAAAAACTGTTTAAAAAGAGGTCTTTGGGCCATACCATGAGTTTGGGCTTTTTCTGTGACTAGATATTATGTTTCTCCCAAAACTTAACATTTTTGTAAAATCCTCAACAAGCATAATAGAAACATGAAGGAAATGATAATAATGACAGGAATAGAAAATAGATATACAGTACCAAAAAAATTACAAAAAAAGCCCTATATTAGCAGGTCTGTCAGATACTGAAATCTACTGCCCTAACGTATATAGCAAGTTATCAATTTAATTTTCTTTTAAGTCAGTGGATCTTGGGCTGCTGACTAAATCTCAAGATGCGTAGAAACTGAAGAGCTGTGCAATTTATAATTGGTAACACAGAATCATAGAATCATAGCACCATAGAAACATAGAATTGTTAGGGTTGAAAAGGACCTTAGGATCATCTGGTTCCAACCCCCCTGCTATGGGCAGGGACGCCTCACAACAGACCATGTAGCCCAAGGTTCTGTCCAGCCTGGCCTTGAACGCTCTTAGGGATGGAGCATTTACCACTTTGAGCCACCTGTTCCAGTGCCTCATCACCCCCACAGTAAAGAATTTCTTCCTTATACCTTACCTGAACTTCCCCTGTTTAAGTTTAACCCCATTACCCCTTGTCCTATCACTACAATCCCTGATGAAGTGTCATTCTTCAGCATCCTTGTAGGCCCCCTTCAGGTGTTAGAAGGCTGCTAGAAGGTCTCTGTGGAGCCTTCTCTTCTCCAGGCTCAATTCTCTCAGCCTGTCTCTATAGGAGAAAGGCTCCAGCCTTTTTATCATCTTCATGTTCCTCGTTTGGAATTTCTCCAACAGCTCTATGTCCTTCTTATATTGGGAGCCCCAGAGGTGAAGACGTTACTCCAGATGCAGTCTCACAAGGGCAGAGTAGTGGTGGAAGAATCCCCTCCTTCTAGTGTTGGTCACATTTCTTCTGATACAGGCCAGCACTCGGTTGGCTGTCTGGGCTGCGAGTGGACGCTGACAGCTCACGTAAACACCCCCGAGTTCTTCTTCCCATGACTGCTCTCAGTCAATTCTCCACGCTGTCTGTATTTGTGCTTGAGATTGTCCCAGCCCATGTGCAGGACATTTTGTTTGACCTTCTTGAACTCCATGAGGTTGACATTTTCTCACCTCTCAAGGTCCCTCTTCTCTTCAGCTTGTCAACCGCACCACTTAGCTTAGTATTGTCAGCAAATTTGCCAAAAGTGCGCTCAATCCCAGTGCCCATGTCACTGACAAAGATGTTAAACTTTGTCTGTCCCAGTACCGACCCCAGAGGAACATAGCTTGTCACTGATCTCCACTTGGACTTTGGGCCATTGACCACAACTCTTTGAGTGTGACCATCCAGCCAATTCCTTATCCAGTGAGTGGCCCATCAGTCAGATCCATGTCTCTATCATTTAGAGACAAGGATGCCATCTGAGACAGTGTTTAATGCCTTGGAGAAGTTCAGATAAATGATGTCAATTGCTCTTCCCTTATCTGCCAATGCTGCAACTCCACCATAGAAGGTCTTTCAGGCTTGATTTGCTCTTAGTGAAGCCATGTTGACTGTCACAAATCACCTCCTTATTATCCATGTGCCTTAGTATAGTTTCCAGGAAAATCTGCTCCATGATCTTGCCAGGCACAGAGGTCTTCTTTTTTTCCCTTTTTAAAAATGAGGATTATATTTCCCCTTCTCCAGGAAATGGAAACTTCACTGGATAGCCACAACTTCTCTAACATGATGCACAAGAGGACCTTGGTTCCTCAGTGAGTGACCTGAGTTATTATATCCAGGACCATACATTCACTTTCAGCAGAGCAAAGGCTTGTCAGGCTGTTCGAATTCTTTATTATATGGATATTCAGAAGCTAGCTACATTAGACAGACCTCACAACTCTTTGAAACAGCATACTTGCCTTTTGTTTCAGTGGAAAGAAAATAAATGACAAGTTCTATTTATTTTCCTGTTTTGATGTTTTTTGCTATTTAACATATTTTGCTTTGTGGAACTTGATGACCTGAATATTAGTAAGTAGTAAAGATCACAGATTAATATAAAACCTTACCATATGACTGTTTATTGCATATATTTATAGCTTTAAATTACCTATTCTAAGGAAAGAATGCATATTGCCTCAGATTATACTTCTTACTATTCTATACATTTCTAAATTTTTGTATAAAGTAATATTTTTAATGTTATACACTGTAATATTTAATATAACTCTAATTTATATTCTTTACTATATATAGTTTATGTACTTTAATAGCTTTTCGCCACTGAACTATCTTCATTTATTTGAGTATTGGTAGGTAGATAATAGTTCTCCACATGTCATTTATCCAACTTTATGGCAGATCCTGAGGTAAGGGAACATGGGGATAAATGGCAATAATGGAGGAAAGCGGATAGTGACAAATTCACCTTACATAGGTCTCTTAATCATGGTTAAATATTCAGTGCCTCTGCTGGTTTCTTTGTATCATCACTCCTATAGAGCTTGATAATTTACCTCACATGCAACTATGGAATAGTCCAATAGTAATTATTTTTTTTTCTCCATCATTGCTGACATTTCATGCTAGATGAAAAAGTCTGCTGAGAAAAAATGTTGCAAATGTTAGGATAACAAAACAGAAAAACAAAAAAGGTTTTTCTTGAATGAGCAACTAGATTTTTTGGTTTGCTTTCTTGTCCTTATGGCTTGTGATATGTTTAGTGTTGTCTTTTAGTGGTGACTGTGTTGTGCTGGTAATCAGATAGGCGACAGCATGCTAGGACTCACAGTCACTTGGGTGATACAGAGTTAATGTGATGACCTTAAAGACAGCGGCAATGCTGCCGCTGCACAATGCTCTCCTTTTCTTATGTGAAATAAAACAACACTCATAGATAAGGAGGGTACTGTGGAAAGACTCTCTGCATGTACCACCATTAGCTTCTCATTTCATAGTGGAATTAATTTAGATAGATAATAACAAGCATAAGGCAAGACAGCTCATTTTTGTTAGCCTATGTTATGTCACATTTTCTTTTCAGTCGTTTGATAGATAAAAGATTTACATTTAGACTCCAGAATACACATAAGGTATAATAATTGGACTATTCCAAAAAAGTAGCTTAATAATTAAACATTAGCTACAGTTTAAAACCTATCTCATGAAAGAAGTTTGATGTGTTTTTTATAGTAATTTAAAACAAATTGATATCATCATGGAAATGTCATAGGTTACATTACTTGCTTTCTCAGATGCCTGTTTACCCTCCTTCCCACCTCCACAAAAAGAAGTCTTCTGATATATTTTATTAAAACACAGTGGTATAGTAGAAGGAAATGTTCTTTAATTAATACAATAAATAGGATACTGATTTCCCAGTGCAATGTAATCAAAGCGTGTGGGAAATGCTCATTATACTTTGACAACTCCTTTTATTTCAAATGAAATTATTTGCTATTAGAAACATTAGGCAGGGATTTAGGACATTTCATAGTGGCTATCAGTCGTTGTCAGACAATTTTATATTACAGGGTGAAAGAGGGGATAAAAGCTTCCAGGCATATCTAAAATTATGGAAAGTGAGGTGAAAAATTGAAGATCCTGTAATAGGCAGCCAATTAAAATTTATCATTGTTATATGTACACTGTCACACACTTATTGCTTACAGCATTCTCTTGTTTTCACTTTTGTTTTAAAACCTAATTTATATTTAAATGACAGCCTCTTTCACTTTCCTATAAGCCATGGAAACACTGAAGAAAACCTACGTAAGAGCCAGAAAGGCAAACTTACTAAGTGACCCTTAAATCTGAGAGCTGGATTTGTATTAAAATCACAGTTCCAAAAGAAAAGTGAAGTTGATAAAGGCTCACCCTCTTCTGTATCCCAGGGACTCTCTATTTCTGATACATGGAGGAAAAAAAGACCTTCAGAGAAGATTAGCTGAGCATACCCCCCAGGAGAGTCAGAAAATGTCCCAGTGGCATTTGAGAAGTGGCAAACACCATCTCATATCCCCACTCACAGGTAAGTTACCAAGACCCCACAGTGAGCGGGGCATCATGCTAGCTCCTCACCTGCAACTTCTGAATCACACTCTGGAGGACAATTCACTTCTTCCATTGCCAGCGGCAGCCAAAAGAGCTGAAGGGGAGCCCATGCCCCATGCCTGGAGGTGGGGTTGCTATCTGGATCTCCTGCACTCGGAGCAGAACTGGGGAAGGAGAATTTTGCACTAAAGTGACCTGACTTTCCCGTGGCTTGATACTGACTGCAATGGCCAGATCCCAGAACTGATCTTCATTCCTTTTGGTTGGGTTTCTTGATCCAGTAACAAATAGATATGCCACGCATTTGTCTTCACATTGTTCATAAAGGTGGTGGGTTGACACTGGCTGGACACCAGGTGCCTGCCAAAACCACTCTATCACTTACCCTCCTCAACTGGACAAGGGAAAGAAGATACAACAAAAGGCTCATGGGTTAAGTACAAGGAGAGATCACTCAGCAATTATTGTCATGGGCAAAGCAGACTCGACTTAGGGGAAATTAGTTTAATTTATTACTAGTAAAATCAGAGTAGGGTAATGAAAAATAAAACCAAATCTTAAAACTCCTTCTCCGCACCACTTCTTTCTTCTTAAGTTTAACTTTCCTCCCAGATTCTCTACCTCCACCCTTCCAGTAGTACAGGGGTGTGGGAAATGGAGGTTGTTGTCAGTTCATCACATACTAAGGAGGATGGAACAGCACTCCTCACACTCTTTACCTGCTCCAGTGTAGGGTCCCTCCAACAGGAGACTCCATGAACTTCACCAGCATGAGTCTTTTCCATAGGCTGCAGTTCTTTGCAAGCTGCTCCAGCATGGGTCCCTTCCATGAGGTACAGCCCTTCAGGAACAGACTGCTCCAGCCTGGGTCCCCTGTGAGGTCACCAGTCCTGCAGCAAACCTGCTCCCGTGTGGACTCCTCTCTCCATGCGGCCACAGGTCCTGCCAGAAGCCTGTTCTGCTGTAGACTTCCCATAGGGTCGCAGCCTCCTTTGGCATCCCCCTGCTCTGGTGTGGGGTCATCCATGGGCTGCAGGCAAATATCTGCTTCACCATGGACCTCCATGAGCTGCAGGGGCACAGCTGCCTCACCATGGTGTGCACCACAGGCTGCCTCACCACGGTGTGCACCACAGGCTGCAGGGGAATCTCTGCTCTGGCACCTGGAGCACCTCCTGCCCTCCTGCCTTTGTGTTTGCAGAGCTTTCTCTCTCTCACGTATTCTCACCCCTTTTTCTATTGCTGTTGTTCCCGCAGCATTCCCTCCACTTCCTCCTTGTTAACTATGTTATCCCAGATGCGCTACCACCACTGATGATGGGCTTGGTCTAGGTTCTTAGCCTAGTGGTTCTGCTCTGGAGCTGGGTGGCATTGGCTTCATTGGATATAGGAGAAACTTCCAGCAGATTCTCAAAGAAGCCTCTCCAGTACTCTCCACTACCTAAACCTTGCTATGCAAACACAATAAACTAAGCATAATCAAAGTTGCAGAATGAACTGCTACAAAAACATTCAAGCACTTTGTCTGTGCAACACTGTAAGCATTACTCAAATCACTTTTTCTTCTTTCTCTTGCCTTTTTGCTCTTTCTCTCGCCTTTTTGCTCTTTCTCTCCTTCCTCCTTCGCTCTCCTTTCATTCTTTCTGTCTGTCCCTCTGTATCCACTCTCAGATAAATAGAGATTGCATTAAAAAAAATATCAGGAATCTAGCACTGTGATAGAATAAAATATATCTAGTTACTATAATTTTCTTGCTTTTATATCTATATATAATAATTTAGTTTTTCATTAAAGGATCAGATAATATGTAGTTGCCTGTCATATGATTTGACAAAAGTGATAGTAAAAGATAGACGCATTCAATACAAATGTCAAATTTTCTATAATCTAGTTTGTGCTAGATGAAATAAATCAGTATAGTACTCTTTTACATGTTCAGCATGGGAAAGTCTGATGCCATTTGAGGTGTTTATGATTAATATCATGATTTCATCAAGAGTGTACAATTCTTTGAGTCATAATTTAAGAAAACTAGGTATGAATCTCAAAAGGTGACTGCTTCAGAACTTTATTTATCTGGGTTTTGTTAATTAAAGCTATATTATAACATTAAATCACTGTATTCAGCTCAACCCGAGGTTACACACATAGACAGAACTAGAATTAACACGTAAGGGAAACGTGACTGAGCAGTGAAAAAAAGTAGATTAAAGTAAACTTCAGTTCTCACAGGAGAGAAGAAAATGATAACTTGAGGAAACACTGCAGTTTACTATGGAAGATGCATGGTATGTCAGTTTATCACTGTAAATCAAGAGAGACTAGAAGGTGGTTTTGTGTAAAAAAACCTATTTGCTCTTGTAACTTGAAAAAGAATAGTGATACCAGTAAAATTATTGATTTATGTTCTGTAGCCAAATGTAGTTCATTGGATTGCCAAACTTTAGAAGTCATGATTTATGTTCTGTTTTTTCCCAAAGAAAATATTAGTGTACTTTTTAAAATCATAGAAGGAGGGACTGCATTTTATTGATTCACCTTGCAGATAGATACCTATCCTCAAAATTCTATTTTGCTCAGCCAACTCAATGGCAAAGTTTCTTCAGCTCAAGGTGCTTTAAAAATACTTAAGGAAACTGGCATGTGGAGAAGCACATGGAGATAAGTTCATAAAGTTCAAAAGTATTAGAGTTGACAAGATTCCTAACATAATTCTACTGACTTCATAAAGATTCTCTCAAAAAGTTAATGTGACCTTTGGCAGTCTTGTGCTTGGAAGAAAGAGGCACTTGGTTTGTAAATGCAAGAGAAAATGATGATAAAACCTCATGGCAGTGACACTGCCAGAATGAATTAGAAGTGAAGTAATCTTTTCTTATGCGTAGATGACTTTAGTCTCAAGCTTAGGATATGTGCAATAACCAGAAATTAAGGGATTTAATTGAACATGAGGCAGCAGTATGCGCTCACAGCCCAGGAAGCCAACAGTATGCTGGACTGCATCAAAAGGAGTGTGACCAGCAGGTCGAGGGAGGTGATCCTGCTCCTCTACTCTGCTCTCGTGAGACCTCACTTGGAGTATTGTGTACAGTTCTGGTGTCCTCAACATAAGAAGGACAGGGAGCTGTTGAAGCAAGTCCAGAGGAGGGCCATGAGGATGATAAACAGGCTCAAGCACGACCCATATGAAGATAGTCTGAGAGAGTAGGGGCTGTTCAGCCTGGAGAAGAGAAGCTGCGTGGAGACCTCATAGCAGCCTTCCAACATCTGAAGGGGCCTACAAGGATGCTGGAGAAGGACTATTCTATGATTCTATGACTCTTCATCAGGGATTGTAACGATAGGACAAGGGGTAATGGGTTTAAACTTAAACAGGAGAAGTTCAGGTTAGATATAAGGAAGAAATTCTTTACTGTGGGGGTGATGAGGCACTGGAACAGGTGGCCCAAAGAAGTGGTAAATGCTCAATCCCTAAGAGTGTTCAAGGCCAGGCAAGACAGAGCCTTGGGTGGCATGGTTTAGTGTGAAGTGTTCCTGCCCATGGCAGGGGGGTTGGAACTAGATGACTTAAGATGCTTTTCAACCCTAACTATTCTATAATTCTATGATTTCCAGGACAGCAGCAAAACATTAGCATTTCAGGGCTCTGCCAGTACTCAGGTTACCAAAAGTCAGTCACACTTCAATTTATACTCTTCCTCATACTTCTAAAAAATGCAGAGAAATACTTATATATGTGAACTGTATAACTAACTTATGTTATCTGAAACCCCAAGACCAACAAACTGCCCCATTCATCATGACTTCTAAAGTTTGGCAATCCAATGAAGAATGTGTCTACAGAATAGAGGATCTCACATGTCGTCCTGTCTTAATTTGGCGTTGCTAGTTTCTCACAGAGCTAAAGCATATTTTCATCTGGCACATTTAAGATGCTAGTTCAAGAAGTAGAAATCTCTAGGAAAGTAGGAAGTATATAAACAAATTAGCAAAATAAATATGCATTCAATATATACGTAACATTTTCACACAAATCAAAATGCTATTAAAACAATTAGCACACACTTAAGCACTTCTGCTTAAACAAGGTGGAATGAAAACTTCTACCTTGGAGATGAGTGGGGTAAACCCCTGAGACATTTAGATTTCTTACTAACCAATTTGAAGAAGTAGGATATTTAAGAAGTGTTTTCTATTTCATTTCAATTTAATTTTAAATGAAAACTATTTCATTTAACTTTCCCTTTGGGGAAAAAAGCCAACCAATCTACCAACCAACCAAACAAACAAGCAAACAAAAAAATACATATCTTACAATTTCTATGGTAAAACTTTTAAAACTATAATTTTATCTCTGTGTTCATGCAAATTTTAAAAGCAGTAATGAGTGACCAGTAATTGCACCAGTGATTTGTTGCTCTAATTCCGTTCAAATACAAATACTGTATGTACTATGCTGTTTGAGAAAACGTAAGATAGATAGAAAGAAATTATATTAGATACTTGTCCTGGGTTCAGCAGTAGCAGTCATTTTTGTTCATTCTTAGTAGCTGGTGCAGTGCTGTGGGTTTGACTTTCGGCCTAGGAACAGCGCTGATAACACCGATGTTTTTAGTTGTTGCTAAGTAATGTTTAGTCTGTCCAAGGACTTTCTGAGCCTCATGCTCTGCCAGGGAGGAGGCGAAGCCAGGAGGAAGCAGAGGCAGGACAACTGACCCATACTAGCCAAGGAGGTATTCCATACCACAGCACGTCACACCCAGGATGTGAACTGGCAGTTACCCAGAAGGGTTGGATCACTGCTGGGGGTCGGGCTGGGGTGTCGGTCGATGGGGTGGTGAGCTGTTGTATTCTCTTCCCT
>JANHGB010052625.1:0-40234 GCA_026283785.1 Coracopsis vasa | reverse complement strand
ATGGATATTGACATGTTTTGCATTTCTCATCCTTCATTTCTTAGCCCTTCACCTGGATGGGGAATGCTGGAGGATGCGGAGGTGACAACATCCAGGCACTGCCACCCCAGAATTAACCCATCGCATGAATCCATCACCCCCCCAAGAATAACAGCTAACATCCAAAGGGAGTTTGCCATCAGTATTTCTCTTTCTATACTGCAGGTAACCCACTTCAGCCTGTGTGTCCTCATTCTCCCTCATAACCAAGCGGAAGGTGCTTGGGTATGGTTAATTCTAAGACCCTAAATATTTTATCAATGGTTGTAATGAGCCAATGCTCTGTTTTGTTGAGCTGTTTATGTGTCATTAAGTCAGGAAGCTGTGAACAAGATACTTTAATTTAATGTGTTAACCTCAGAAATATCTTTTAATAAAGCACTATAGTTCTTCTCTGGAGAGCCTGAGTTTGGTTAAGCTGGATAAATAATGATGATGTGATGTCTTTCAATAGCTGCTTCTTTAATCCACTCCTATTTAGATGCTCCACATTGAACCAGCTCAAGCTAATTGTTTAAAAAGGGGGAAACTGTAATTTTATAATAGGAAAACCAGCTCAGGTGAACTATTTAATAAGGAGAAAACCCTCATTTTCAGGCTTGGGAAACCTAAAATAGGGTCATGCACAGCATCAGAGCCATGTCCCATAGCTGGGCTTCCCTCCTAAGCCATCCCCACAGTCACAGCCGAGGTGGAGTAAGTGAAGGGCTGAGATTCAGACTCAAAACCACTGCAGAGAAGCAAGGCTCCTCATTGTGCCATTTGGAGAAGTCAAAGAGGTTGGCCCATCTCCAAGGCAGAGAGGAGCAGAAGCAACATCATCCCTTTGAATTATTGCCCTCCTTTTTATAGACAAATATAGGGAAAAAGGCATCTTTCTCTCTCCAGGATGACTGCAGGGAAGTGACCATCTATTATTCCTTACTTTTTATTTGAGAAACTGAGGCTCCCTTGTAAAAGTGATGGAGGAATAAGGTCATTTCTCAACTCATGTCATTCTCTTCCATACATAAAGAACAGGGCGAATACAGCTTTTGTAAAACCTAAATTGAAAGTAAATAGCAAGCGGGCAGTTCTTGGTGATAAAACCTCCCATTCTGTAGATTTCTGGTACAATATTTATTTTATCCTTTTCAGAACTACAAGGGCTGTCTCTCGGTGTTATTAAAGTAATGCATTTGCTTAACCTGCACTTAAATTCCCTCCCAGCCTTCCCTGATTGTACATCTCACTGCTACATGTTCCCAGCCTGCTGGTCTCAGCTGGACAATTATATTAACTGCTCCTATTTGCAATTACTATGAATCATAAAGCAAGTCTGACTGGATTGTTTTTCTTTATTGAAAAGGCTTAAACTTAATGCATTGCTAATGTCAGAGCCATGGGGCTGCTCCTCAGCTCTTTGGGAAGAGCCTGGCTGCCTTCAGGTGCTGCTGATGGAGCATTCTGGATGAAGGGTGTCACTTCCTGCCCTCTGCCCATCTCTTCCCCAGCAATACACTGCAAGAAGACCCCAACACAAGCAATTCCATTGCTACCTCAATGAGACCAGGGGCTGGGAGGTGATAAAAGCCATTTAGGCTCATCCCAAAGTGCCCACAGGTGCTGAGCTGAAGTGCAGAGATTTAAGCCTGAGCTCATCCTGCATCTCTTCACTGAGGCTGCCTGCAAGGTCCAATGTTGTCCTGCAGAGACCTTCTCCAAGGAAGTTCAGGGAATGCTTGGGACAAGCACAATGTTCCAGGTTAGAGCATGGTGAACAATCCTGTTGCTTCCATTGCTTTTTCTAGGTGCTCCCAAGCTCCACCAATCCCACTTGGAATCCTCCTCCTTGTCCCTGCTCCATCCTCATTTGGTAGGACAAAGTTTTGGAGGTCTCTGGAGCTCCTGGCTATCTCTGGTGTCTCTTGGCACAAAGGCAGGTGAGTACTGAGGGAATGATGGATTTTGTCCAGCAGGAATTGGATGATGTCCCACAAAGCACTCTCATTCCCGCAACTCATCTTGCAGCCTTCAGCTGTACTTTGCTTATTAAGTCCAGCCAGGACAAGTTCCCCTTGTGCTGTGGGTCCGGGGCCTTTGATGTCCCTGGGTTACACTGGGATGACTGGTAAGAAAATGGAGGTGACCTAAAGCCATGGAAAACTGGGGAGGAAAAGAGGGATATGCTGGTTATGGCAGGGCAGGGAAAGCTGGAGAGTGGAGCTTGATTGTGCCAGTGCCCATGAGTGACAAGGAGCTGTGCTTGGAGAACAGGCTAAATGAGATGACTGCATTTTGATTCCTTAATTAATATGCTCTAAATGTCACTGCAGGGTGGTTTGTGCCAGTCAGCTGAGAGAGCCAATGAACTGAGTACAGATGGGCCTGACCCAAACCCTGGCATCCCACAGCTTTGGGAAGGCTTGGATTTGCCTGGGACCTGTCTCTAACTTACTGCCCCCCTTGTCTTTTTGACCTGTGGAGCCAAAGCCACGAGGCTGATGTTCCAGCTGTGGATAAAAGCTTTGCTCGCTTGGGATGCTCTTGGGCACAGGGCTGGGAATCCAATGGCCCTGGGTGCTCTTATCTCCTGGAGGAGCAGGGGGGAAGCCCTGGGTCAGGCTGAGGAGCTTCACAGCCCCTTTGTGGCCTGGAGAAGGCTTCAGGGTTTGTTGTTCTGCATTGAGGAGCTGCATTTCTGACTCTGTGTAAGACTGAGTGGACCCATGCCAGCTCCGAGCATTGCCAGCGCTGTGGGTAGAGCCGCTCGCTCTGAGCTCACTCTTGCTTATGCCATAAACTGGGAGTAACTCCAAGGACGTGGGAGAGGTTGGGCAGTGGAGAGCTGGTCCAGGATGAGGCGAGGCTGGTTAAAGCAAAAGCAAATCCCATTTCCCTTCCAGCCCTGAGATGGGAATGTGTGGAGTTAAGTTCGGATTCGGCTCCGTGTTTTGGTTCAGCTCAAGCCGCTCCCTCCGCTTTAGCCTCGGTACCATCAAAGCCTCCTTAATAAGATTTGTATCTCCGCCACATTCATTTTCAGCCTGTTGTTAATGCAGCCAAAATGGCAACGTCTCCATCCCATAATAGTTGTGTTTTTAAAGAATTATATGCTTTTTTTTCCTGTTTGTTTTTAAATCACTTTTCAGGTTGAGGCAGAGCAAGATAACAGCAGAGATGAAATCAATAGCACCCAGAACTGATAGAAAATTACCCAGGCTTAATAAACTTCACGCATGGCTTCCTATTGCAGCTGTACATCAAAAAGAAAACAAATATAGATGCTGTTCTGGAGAGCTGTCAAGGAGAAGTTGGTGCTGTTTGAAATAAGATGGTTATTAAAAGGGTTACAGATGAGGCGGCTTTTATCTTATTCAGGTGGGTTTGTTCCCTCCTATGCTCTTATTACATTCCCGATGGTTGCGGTTTGTGTCTAGATCTCTTCTTTCTCCAGAAAGCCCTGCAAGGAACTGCTGGGTTTCTAATGGCTCTTTCCTCCCCTCATGGCTGGGCTCTGCTGGGCCCCACTCCTCAGCCTTACTCCTGGGTGTTCAAGGTAATTTGGGGGAGATTAATGCTAACATTCACCCCAAAATCTCAGCAGCCGACTCCTTTCAGCAGCCGCGGCATCCAACAGGAGGGTGACAACCACTGCATTAGGTCCCTCAGCCCCTTCCCCTGGGAAGTGTGGGAGAGATCAACATGGCAAAGCAATTGAAATGATCATCACAGACCGGTGGCAAAGGGAAAGGCACAAAAAGTGGGACTAATTTTATGCCAGGAGATGAGGCTGTAACCCCAGGAGCAATCAGAGCACAAAGGCAACTGCAGAGGTTTCAAAACTCAGTGACATTTATTTACTTCTTCCTTTTTCTTGGAAGCTTTTGGGGAAAAGGGGCTCCTTTTTCCACCCCCCCCCAGTGCTGGCACCAGGAGGTCCCTTTTTTACCTCCAGATCTTAACTCTGTGCTTCTAGTTAATCTTTTGGAGGGATAAAAGGACAAATGGGAGCTTCTCCCCACAGTGGAGCTGCAGGAGCCATCCCTTAGAGCATGGACCAGATTGTGAAGGTTTTGGTTGTCTGCTTCTCCCAACAGCTTCCCAGGCAGAGATTTTAGTGGATCTCTTCACAAGGAGGGATCATGGGGGTCAGAGGGAAGGGTGATGGGGAAGGAAAACCTCTGTGGCTCCCAGATCATGGGTATATATTGGTTTGGGAGCCAAGACATTGGGCTGAAGTCGAGGACATCTGGATTTAAACCTTGATGGTACCCCAAGATTTCTGTGGGGCATCAGGAAGTCTTTTGGTGCAGCCAGAGGAAAGGTTTTTTTCCACTTGGAAAGCACTGGTCTCAGCCTGGAAGCTGTGTCCTTGAGCATCCCATCACCTATTTTAGGCATTGCGTTGCCAAAGTTACAGCACCTAAAGTGCATCTCTGGATCTCACCTTAAATCCTGGAAAGCTCAATAAGCGCTCACATGTTATGATGATGAGTTGCCTATAACTCTCGCTAAATACGTATCTATATATATCTCCATATTCACTTAAAGGATGAAGCCATCTGACTTGAATATTTATTGCTGTGTTATTTATGCTGTGTGCTCCCATAGCCCTGGAGCAGGACCCTGAGCCCAGCTGTGGGGTTTCATGGTCATTGAGGGAATGTGAAGTCCTCAGTTCTCTTCCACAGCCTGTGATTGACTTGTGGGAGCCTCCAAATGGTTTAGTCTGGCCCCAGATTTCCCTCTTTGGCTGGGTTCAATGGGGCCACTTCAATGCATCTTGCAGACAAGCAGATGGAGCGCTCTGGCTCCCAGTGAGGTCAGTAAGGGAAATTGGGGAAAACCTGATTTCCATGTGTTTTAGTAGCTTGGTGAGATTATTTCTTTAGGGTTGGAATTTAATTCAACTTGAAAAATCCCTTGGGAAAACTTGAAAATACTCTGAGCTTTGCCCTTCTCCTCTGCAAAAGGGGTTGAGCCACGTGGAGCAGGAAGACCTGGCTGGTGCAATCCATAGAGCCCCCATGTTGCTGTTTTATTACCCTGATAAGGTCCATTTCCATCTCAGTCAGCAAATTGCAGTGGCTTTTAATGGCAAAGAGGCAACGTGAAATCACCTTGTTTATTACTGCTGAAACCTGCCCTCTGCAGCACTAACCTGATGTACTGACTTTGGCTGTTGTCCTGCCCGGTACCTCTCCCTGCCACTAAAGATGCTGAGGTTGGAAATGAAACTCCAGTTAAGAAAGCTGGTGATGCTGTAGGAGATGCTCTTCTGGGTGGACACACAAGGGAAGGTGCCCCTATTTCAGACTCATCCATGAGGAATGCTGAGATGGTTTGCAAAGGAAACAGTTCCCCTGGATTTAGAGCTGGGAGCTGAGGTCCAAATTGTACCCGGCCAATGAAGAACCTGCTCCATTCCTTGATGCCCAACCTAAATTTGTCTGAATCTCTCCCGATTTCTCTGGGTAATTTACTAGTTCATATCTAGAAGGAAATTAGGTTTTGAAGAGCCCGTAGCCTGAGATTTATTCTGTTCCTGTTCCCTTTGAATCGGGAACCATCAATAGTCATGGTGTGTCACAGGGTATCTAAATTACAATGCACCATTTCAGCTGCCTAATTGGATGAATGAATGAATTTTAGAGGAAATTAATGAATGGTGAAGAGCTCATTTTTCCCTTTTCCCCTCCCTGTGCAAATTTCTGGCGATGTAAATCAATTGCCTGCGCTTGAAATTCATGAAGCGTTGAGGGGATCCCCACAGCTTTCCCAGCTCCCTCGTGGCTGCCTTGGGAGCTGATGGAGAAGCACAGCCAGCCAGAAATGTGGATTTCCTGGAATGGTTTTCCAAGTGGTTCTTTATGGGGGTTTTCCTGCTGTTTCCAGCCCAGAGGAAGGGGGTCTGTAACTTCCCCCAGGACCCACATTGGCCTGAGGATGACAATGATGGTGGGATGCATCGAGCTGTTGTGCTCAGGCAATTGCTTTGGGCTTTTAGTTGGTATCTAGTATATAAAGGAATATGTATAATATATGTGAGATGTACATGTATAAATACAAGTAATATACCAGGTATATAAAGTAATTGCATATAAAGTAAATATAACTATATCAGCATGCATATACACTTTATCTCTATATAAGTATACAGCTTTATATACAAGAATAAAAGTAAATATATATAGTGTGGATTGGATCTAGATGATCTTTAAGATCCCTTCCAGCCCAACCCATTCTATGACTCTGTATGTGTATAGAGAAATAGGTTTATATAAAGGTCTATGGGGTTTACTCCATCCATGGAGGGTTAATGTCCTGTTGCTTTAGGGCTGCTGACCTGCCCTGGGATTTAACTGCTGGGGCAGAGCAGGGGGGTTCCGGAGGATGCTCAGGGCTGCTGCAGGGGGACATGGATTATACTGGGCATGTTTCCTCCTTCATTTGTTTTATCCTCTCTCCTGGAGAGAGGGAGATGGTCTGGGGCGGGGGGAAGAGGAAAATGGGATGGGAATGGGGAAAACAGAGCAGGTACAGATGGTGCCAGAGAGAGGGGTGCGGGAAGCTGACCTATTTAGTCATATATGTATTTATACACAGGGCCAAGTGTACTTATTTCCTCTTGGATTTAAGGAAGGCAAGTAAACCAGGACCCAAATAACTGACCTGGTTTAAACCACTTTGCAGGGTTTCACAGAAGAAAGAGGAGTCCCTCTGGATTTGAGAAACTTCAGCTGAAGTTTCACCACTTGCAGCACATTTGGATCTCACCAGGTAACTTCATTTGGTTTCCTTAATGAAGGCGGCGCAGTGGGGTTAACTCTGCTTTCTATGTCGAAAGATTAAGTAGTAGTTGGGTAAAACACTTCATCACCGGAGCGATTTGCAGGATGTACTCACTCTGAAGGCACAGATGTAATACCTGCTTTTAAATTCAATTAGCTCTGACTCAGTTGTGTTGCCTGAATGCATTACCACAGCTTGAGACAGTGTTATTCCTCCAAGCTAAAAAAACAGGGGAGGGGAAAAATATGAAATAAATAACTAACTATTTGGAGATTTCCCTAAATGTGTTTTAATTCCCCCAAGATGTCATGTGTCTTAACAGCTCCTGACACTCCCAGGGCTTCCCCTTTCCCTGGCAGCAATTCCCTGCGCCGGCACGCAGCCATGCGGGGCTCCAGGGTCCCAAGGAGGGAATGGATGTAGTGATGCTCACATCCCTGTTTCACAGCTTCTTTTATCCCTCTTTTATGCCCCCCTCGTGCCTTGCAAGCTCAGGTGTTTGGGGGTTTCCTTCCACGCTTGCTGCTGACCAGGCACGTGCCCCAGTGCAGGCTCCTGCCTATCCCATTCCCTGTTTATTGCAGTTTTATGGGACATCAGAGGGAAAGGCAAAATTAATGCTTGTGTAAACCCACTTGGAGATCCAAGGATGAAAGATGCCATAAAAAATGCAATTTAATTTCTAATTAGAGACAACTCTGAAAGGCAACGAGGCTCCCGTTGGATGGGATATTCCGGTTTAATGAAATCCGGGGCCGTGACGATGCGCTTCCACGCAGCGATGGGCAGGAACCTCCTGGAGATGATGCCCATCCAGCAAAGCATTGCATTACTGGTTGGCACTGGGAGCACTGGGCTGTGGCAGCCTGGAGGGGTGTCTGAGGAAGGGATTTGTGCAGTGGGTGGGAAATAAGGGCTGAATCCCATGTTTTCCTGCAAAACAAGGAGGAGACAGCCGGGGAATCCTCATCTCCGTTTGGGATGGAAATAGGTGGAGCCATCCTATTTCTCAGGATTACTGGAAATGGGGGGGGAAACCAATTCATAGCAGTCTATGAATTAAAGTGTATTTTAAGACTATTCAAGCAATCCTGAATGTCTGGCTTTTGTTGGCTTTTCCCAACGCATCCATTCATTGTTTGCCTGTTTCTCTCGGCTATAAACCATCTGCTTTGCTTTTGAAGTGCACACATTCATGTTCACGCTCCAGGTCTCCAGTCCCAAATACTTCTCCAGGGATTTGAATGCTTTTGGGGAATCCCCCGCTCTCCTCCTCCTTCTCCTTCCATCTGCCCATGGGTGCCATTGGATGGGTTGCTCTGTGCACAGTGGTTCCGGCTCTCATGGGCAGAAAGTTACTACCACCCTAATAAAACAAGATCTCAGCATCCCTGTGGGGCTGAGACCCCCAACTCCAAAGAGGGAGGTGGGGTAGAAGGAAAGAGAAGCAAAAGCTCATTTGATTGTTGGGAACTCGAGGCACGGAGAGATTACAAGACCCCCCCATCTCATAGAGAGAAACTTCAGCAGGAGCAGTTGGATCCTCATCTGAATCTGTTCTTACAGTCAGACTGGGTTTCTTCTCCTAGTTCCACCCGGATGAAGCGAGGAGAACTCCAGGTCCATCCCGATGGAGTGAGGCACAGTCGGGCTTTTTGATATCGCTTCCTCCCATCGTTGCTTAATTTCTCCGGGCTCTTTTCTGCCAAAGGCAGCAGCGGGGGCTCTGGCTGCTGTGTCCTGGCTGCAGGAATTCTGATTAAAGCTATCCTAATGGCACACTGGGTTTGAAAGCCTCGTGGGCTCCGCAGGCTGCGGAGCGGATCAGAGCAAGGGCAGGGCTTCCTGCAGGGAGACAGGGAGTGCGGAGGCTGGAGAGAGGCGCTCGGTGAATCCAGCCAGAAGAGCCGCTTCTCCTAATGAGTCTCCCCGGGTTTCCTGGCTCTCGGAATCCTCCAGCACCGAAGATGGAGCGAGAGGCGCTGGTAGCAGTGCTTGTCCTAGCAGCGGGCGCGTTGGCTCATTGATTTAATGCAGCTCTGCTCCATGGATTTCTTTATTTGTAGCCGGTGTGGGTCAAGCGGGAGGCAGCAAAGCCAAACTGGTTGGGAGAGGTTGGTCAGAGAAGCGTGGGGCAGTGATGGATGGGGCTGGTGATGGCCAAGAGGGACCAGGAGCCACAGGAAGCTCCATCAGCCCCACATGTGACAATGAACCCCATCTGCAGGGACACAGCCGTGGGGCTCAGCTGCTGCTGTGTCTCTACCCATGGGGACCCCACTGTTCATCCAAGGGGCCATATCTGCCATGGGGGCAGCTTCAGGCCCTGGCTGCACTTAACAGCTACTGCTTGGAGCTGTGTGAAGGGTTCAGAGACAAACACAGCCCCTTTTTCTGCCTGAGCCTGTGGCAGGGATGCAGGGGGTGGATCCAGCTCTGGGGTTCATTCCCCATCCTTTTCAGTTGCTTTCTTGCTCCTTGGGGATCCCCTGGGGCTGCCTGGCTTGGTGCTCACAAGAGGCTTCTATTGCAGCACCCACTTGTCCATCACTGGATTTCAGCTGGGCCAGGCTTGGGATGCAAGGACATGCCCTGCGCTGTGGTTCTGCAAGGAGGGACTTGGCCCCTTCCCAGCACTGGTTTAACTGGGGGGAAGTGGGTTGACTCATTGGCTGCTGCAGGGGGCATTTGCTGGGAAGCAGCCGCTTTCTCTGCTGTGGAGAATCTGATTAAGCTCTGATTAAATTCATTTTTGTTTGGTTTTTTCCCCCGTCCCTAACTTGCTTTTAAAGCCTGGGGCTGGAATTTTCCTCTGATGGTGGCTGCTTTGGTCCTGGCAGAGGCACCCTTTGGCTTTGGCTCTTGACGAGGGATGTGCGTGCTTAGTGCTGGGTGTATGGACTTGGCTGCCCCATCCCCAGCAGGCACTGGAGTCCCCAGCCAATGTGAGGAGTTTGCTGCTGCCAATGCAGGTGACCGTGGTTCTCCAAACAGAGGTGCTGGGTCAGGAAAGGCCCTGGTCCCACTCTGCTCTTTCAGGAGTCTTTGCTCCCTGTCTGTGTCCAACTGGCTGGTTTTAAATGTCCATTTCCCACTTTAGCACCTCAAAACCCCCATTTCCAACACTGACAGCAGCAGAGGGGCGTTAAGAGGAAGGAAAATGAGGTGGAGGGTGACAAATCAAGTGCTCAGAGACACCCCAGCAAGGCCATGGGTTCTGTCCCTGGGTGCCTGTGCAGAAAGTGGGGGTCTGGGCTCCCCCCATTGCACATTATCTGTTCCCAGCACTGCTGCCATAGAGGTGACTTTGAAAGGGGGACAGCCCTGTCCCCAACCCGCCCATCCCAAGGGCTGACTTGAGCCTCCTCCCCCAATTCCCTTCTCCCTCTGTTAATGCATTTGGGAGGGGGGGATTTGGGTCCGAGCCCGGCCGGTTGGGACAGGGTGTCCCCAAAGCCGAATGAAAGTGCTCAGAGCCTGGCTGGAGCTTTGCAGGGAGAAATATTTGATTTATGATATGAGTCAATGATATTTCTCTGCCAAAATGCATAAGAGGCACAGGCTGATGAGTCAAAGGCAGCTCCATTTCCATAATGGATTTGTTGCCTGGAAAGGGGAGGCAGGGATGTCTGTATTAACCAGCCTGGACCCTGCAGGGATGGGATGGCAGGGAAGGCCTGGGAGAGACATTATATATACATATATATATATGTATATGTACACACAAAATACATTTTAACCCAGCATCTGAAGTGACAATGCAAACCCACACCTTTTCAGCTATAAGCTCAAGCCTTGGATTTACCTACCCCTAATCCCCATGGACCCCTTTGCTGCCGCTCTGACACGCAGCGTGGGAGTGCAGGATGTGTATCAAGGGCTGTGATTTCGTCTCCCATTCCTGAAAACGCAATGATTTTCCAGCAGCTCCATGATTCCTGGGTCCTGTCTAATGATTTTCTTCTTAACTGGCAGCGCTGTGATGGACCTGCCAGCTTTTGCTGTTGTATAAAGATTTCTTCTTCAAATGACAGGAAACGTGATTTCCCCCAATATTGATATTAATTCTATGCCATTATTTCTTTATTTCTGGGCTCTGAAAGCATGAAGATTTGTGTTTCATAATCCACACAGGAAG
The DNA here is from genome assembly GCA_026283785.1 of Coracopsis vasa. Taxonomy (NCBI): domain Eukaryota; kingdom Metazoa; phylum Chordata; class Aves; order Psittaciformes; family Psittacidae; genus Coracopsis; species Coracopsis vasa. The sequence goes on along the minus strand of JANHGB010052625.1, from coordinate 29,283 downwards.
GCTGAGTTGATAGATTGGTTGCAAATGAAGAAAAGCACGTGTGGCTCTTCCCCAGTGGGTTTAATTTTATCCATCTGCCTCAATCATGGCTGCAGATTAAGTCACACTCTTCAGTGGAGTTGTGTTGGCATAACTTGGCTTTTTGTTTCCCCCCTTAAATATCGAAGCATTCCTGGCCTGGGGAGGGATCCAACCCTCTGGTTCTTGCCTTTTCCTTTCTCTGCCTGTCCCATGGGTCCCAGCTGTATTCAGAACCTTGCTTAAAACCAAATCCTGCACCAAACCCAAGCTTCTTTAATCCAAACCCCTTGGATTTCTGAACCTGGGACTTGGTCCAGCATTGGGCTATAGGAGGAATAACTCTGCTCTTTCCACCAGTGCTGATGATGCTGTTGAGCCGCTTGCTTCATCCCAGGAAAACACTGGCAATGGCAGAACATGACCCTCCTAAAAGGGTTCCAACCTGTTCCCAATCTGGGGAGGCAGAGCCTCTTCTCTGGGCTACCACACATTGAGAGTTAATATCTGTGCAGAGCCAAGAGCCGCAGGTGGGACAGGATCTAGATCAGCAGCCACCAGTCCCTAATTAAATCTTAACGAGTGGTGCTGGGGTCATTAGAGCCCATCCACGTCCCCAGTCAGGCACTGGGAGCTGTGGGAAGAGGTGAGCAAGGCAAAGCTGAACCCACCATTAATTCCTTAAATCTGTGCGTGGCACTTCTGACCCTTGCCCTGGGTTTATTGTCCTCCTGCATGATGCATTTCCACATCCACCCCGGGTCAGATCCTGCTGTGAGGAGCCCGGCTGATCCATGGAGCTGATGGGATGCATGGGCAGGGTTTGGCTTCTTTAACCAAACCCTCCTAATTCATTTTGAAGCAATACAAGGGGGGTTTTACTGCATTTCTGGCTCCTTTTCACTGCTCAGGTGGAGGAGCAGGGTCCCACTGTGTTAAACCACTGCTGTGGTCCTGTCAGTGAGGATGCAGCAAAGATGCCTCCGGCAGCTCAGCCCTCACCCCATACTGGAGCCATCCTCGAAGCCGGAGGTTTAATCTGCATTGCAGAATGTTGGTTACAATTAATTAGGATAACTCTGAGAACTCTTCACATGAAGACAGGCCCTTTTCTTCCCCAGCTCATTCCATTTAGCTGCCATTCCATCAATTTCACCGTCGCTTCTGTGGGATGCTGTGGTTTCCAGTGGAGGGGGTTTATTCTTGTGATTTATTTAGTTCGTGATCTTTAATCAGTGAACTAACTCGATTCTTGGGCACAAAGAGGGCAAAAAGGAAACCAACTGATGAAAACTGAGCCAGGAATTGTGAGGAAGTGCACAGACACAGGGCACACGTGTGGGGTTTGTGTGCTTTAGGCAGTGGCGGAGGGAGCTGTCTCACCCAGTAACCCAGCCAAGCGGCTGGAAGTGCAGCTGGGCAGGATCTGCCCTCTCCACTCAAGGCTGAATCCTCCTGGTGCATTGCAGACATCGTGCTTTTGAGCTGTTCCATCTGCAATAGAAACGTTTTTCCTCTTTAAGAACCAAAGCATGAAATAAATAAAACCCCATCTTTTACTTTTTCACCCAGTAAATACTGTCCCCCCCCCCCTTTTCCCTTTAAAATGGCTTATTAACCAGCCCCGAGCTGGGATGGAGAGAAGATGTGCCCTGGTCCTCGCCTCGCTGTCCTCATGCCTCGTTGCTTGTAATAAATCACCCGCAGGCACAGCAAAGTGGGGGTTAACAACGCGTGACTCCATCCTCCATCTCCCTGTCCCAGGGCCTGGGGAGTGAGGAATGGCCACTGGTTGGCTGGGAAAGAAAGGATGGAAAGGGAAATAAAGGAGGTGGGGGGGAATCCTGCAGTTGGGATGTTCAAACGCTGTGGTTTGTCTCCTCGATGCTCTTTGCTGGCTCCTTTGGCAAGAAGTAAGGAAAAAGCAGTGATTGAACAAATATCTCAGTGACTGGGTTACGTGGAAAAGAAGCTAAAACAAGAGACAATTACAGAAGAGAAACAGGGACATGGTTTTCCTAATGCAATTTCAGTCACTTGGAACGCTCCTCCTGGCTCATTGAAGGAAACTTTTCCTTCTGTTTCAAGCTGCCTTTAGCCGCAGACATCAGATACCTGTTTCTGCTGCTTTTATTACCAAAAGAAGCCCGCATCAGCTCAGTTTGCACTTGGAATGCAAGAAGAAAACGTTTCCTTCCCGACAATTTTATATATTTATCCCTTTGGCTAAAGCCTTTGATTCTGAGAAGTGCAATTAGCAAGTGGCGGGCGTGCAGTTCGACTTCTAACCAGAGGAAGTCCCAGTGCAAATGGAAAGCAGGGCTTTAATGAAACACAGCATTTCCTTTCACCTTCTTGCTGTAAGTGATTCCCACCCACAGACACCTGAGTCAGTGTGCATGCACACACGTGCAGGAGTACATGATGGTGACAGTGTCCCTGTCATCCGCAGCCCTCCCAGCACAATACAAGGCAAATAGTGCAGAGGGACTGATGAAAGGGCAGTCCGGTTTAAGGAGATGTTCCTTGAGCTCCAGAGCTGCAGATGAGCAGATTTCCACTTGCTTTAAGCTCCAGGTCTGTGTTGCTTCGTTTACCAGGGTCCTCATCCTGCCTGATGTCCTGTTCACTGATAAAGTTACTGCATGGGTAACACAGCTCAGAGAGAGGATTTCTTATCCCTGATTCAAGGATGGGGAAGCTGAGGAGCAAGTAGATGGTACCCAGGAGCAGGTTCCACTCCGTGTGTCAGCAGCAGGGCTGGGAATGGGACCAGAGTCTCCATCCTTAGGGCTGGGTGATGGGAGACCTGATGGACAGACAGCCCTCTGTCCATGTGTCCTGCACAGCATCTGCAACTGTGCGTCAGGAAACACAGAAGAGCGTCCTGGGACAGCAAAACCAGTGTGGCATTAACCACCCAGGTCTGACACTTTATAAGGGCTTATTGTCTTTCTATTCTGGCTCTCTAATAGCCCAGCTCTGCTTTTCCATCCTCCTGCCACCGATTCAAACCCACTCTTTTCCTTCTCCCTAAATTCCTCATGGATCACCAGGGTGGAGCTGGCACAAGCATCAGATCCCGTGCCCAGGCAGGATTCCCCATTGTGCCGAACAGCTACTGGGGCCTTAGACATCCCATTCACTCTGGGAAGGTTGTTCATTGCAGCCCATTATTCATCTGAACCCACCTTCAGCCTCTTCGCCCTACCTTAGCAATACACAGACCTTAGCAATGCACAGACCTTAGCCATGTGCAGCTCAGTCCCTGTTGGCCTGTGCTGGGGACTCCAGGTACTGCTTTGCTGTGCCTGTTTTGTGCTGCTTTGGGGAAAAAAGGCTCTACCAAGTGTAAAACACCACTGACTTCGGTGCTTTGTATGAGGCCGCTGCAGCTTAGGTGGGAACAAAGGAGCTGGATTGTTTGCCTCCAGGATGGGAGAGCAGAGCTTGCAGTGGCAGTGATTCAGAAAAGGATTTAGGGGTCATGGTGTGTGACTCCCTCATCATGAGCTCCCAGCACAGAGCTGCAGGAAGAGGAGAAGTTGATGTGATCCTTGATTGAGCGTTAAAGAAAAGGGGAAAAGAAAGGGAAAGGAAAGCAGAGGAGGCCCCTTGAGTCTGCACAGTGCAGGGAATACGATGGAGCTGATCCAGGACCAGCCCTGCTCACCGCGCCGGCCAGCCCCAAAGGGGCTAAAGGGGCTTTGATGGAGGTGGAAGGCTCAGGGTCCCTGAGGAGATGCTGGAGAGCAGTGGAGCATTGGAATTGAACTCCTCTGTGTGTATCAGGCTGGAAACGGAGCCTACAGCCTGGCAAGCAAAATGCTGGAGAAGCCCTAATTGCTGGGAGCTGACGGCAACCTTGGAGGAGGACACGGCGCAGGGCAGCGAGGGCTGATGGAGAGCAAGGGACAAGGGATTTACTGTTGCTCAGAGCCTCCAGGATGAGATTTGGGTTTGCTACAAGCCAGAGGCTTTAATTCAGCCGCTGGAGGAGAAAAATAGCTGCAGTGCCTGCATTTGGGAGGAGCAGGGGAGAGTCACGGTGGCCCTTCCCAACCTGAACTCGTAAATCCCTCCTGCCCTCGAAGAGAAGGGTGTCCTGCTCTGCCCTCATGGTGTTCCTCACACTTGGAGCTCTGCGGCAAAGCCACGACTGTAACAGCCCCTGAGCTGGTTTTGTGACCCATCACCCTGGGCCCATGCAGGGCTGCAGTGATGATGCACCATCCACAGCACCTGGACAGGACCAGAAAGCAGGGAAATAACCTTAAGGACTGAAGTCATGAAGTCTAACTGGGGTTATTGGGCTCTTCCTTCAGGCTGCCCTTTGACTTTATAGATCTCAAGTGCACTGATTGGTTTTAATTGCCCTAAGCACCTCCCCTTGGACCCCCACCCACTGCCCCAGCAGTGCTATTTAAGCCCAGGTCAGGTTATGGTGTGTTCCTCTCCAGTTCTGCTTTCTTCATGGGTTCTCTGTTGTGCTGTTTCCAGCCTCATCTCCTGCCTGTTTGGATCCTGGAGCTTCTTCTGGAGATGGCTCCCAGCATGCTCAGGTACCCCATGATGTGTCCCATATGTTTGTGTGCAAGCAGGGCTATGTTTGAAAACCTCTATTGGTTGCCATCAATATATCTGATGCTGAGGCTTTTGTTGTCTGTTTCCTCAGTTGGATTTCCAGCAGAAACCTGTGCTCAGAATCTGGGATAAATTAGCCTTAATATTCCCAGTTCCCCCAGCCCAGCCTTGCCTGCTTGGTCATGGTGCTCTGGTGTTAGTCATCTCCTAGCTCAATGAGCACTGGCAATGTGTAAAGCAAGGAATGAGCTAAAACTTCCAAATCATTGCTCAGAATAAAATGGAACTGGTTGGAATGTGGCTCTTTTGACAGAGGTCTTTCTTCTCAGCACAAGGCTTGTCAAAACCACCCCTCTCCCTGCTAATAGCTGGGTTTCTGCTGTTTCCAAGTAGAAACAACAACTCCTGACCCAACCTGTGCCTTGTCCTGCCAAGGTCCTTCCACCTCCTCTTGAGCTCAAACCCTTCTCCTTCCAAGAGCCAAAAGCTCAGCTTCAAATGAGTCCTTTGAGTCAATTGGGAGGAGCCTTCCTCTTGTGCTGGAGGGGATAAAAGCCAAGCAGAGCCATGGGGGTCCCCCAGACCAAAGGAGAGGAGCGGCTCGTGCAGGATGGGCATCTCCAGCTGCTTCCCAGCCTGCAGCTTTCATCTCCTGGCTCTTCCCTCCCCTGGCAGCCGCCCCCTTCCACGCCAGCCTCTTGCCTTTAATTATGTTGTAGAAAAGTCTCACAACTCAGTGATTCAAGGTGGCATTTGAGAGAGATGATTCCCTTTAGCATAGCTGACAGCTAATTTGTGTAAAGTTTAATTACAGCTAGCATTAATTAACTGGCAGTGTGTTGCGATACTAAAGCACGACCATCTGTTCCTTAAAACCGCCTCCCCCAAATTTCAGCCCTAATAATTTCAGTGCTGAGGAGGTTGCTCCCATGGACCCGGTGTGACCGCAGCTCATGTAGGAGGCCGTCGCCCACCGATGGTGATGGAGCACCGAGCACTTGGAGGGGTGAATCGCAGCTTCAAGCGGTGCCACTACGTAGGCATCAGCTTTGATGAGCGTGTCTTCGGAGCCCGTGTGTTGCCTCCCATGTTACGTGTTTAAGTGGAGGGTCGGCTCTTATCTCCCTGCAGTGATGGTGCAGAGGGAGGTTCAGTCACTTGGGCTGGCCAGCAGCGTGTGCCAGTGCCCTGCATCACTGTGTGGGAGCATTTTGCTTGTACTGTGTAGGGGAATCCGTGGCCATGTGAGATATGAGAGTGGGGAAAAAAGCTCCAAAGCAGCCATTTACTGCTCTGCTGCAGGACAGGCCTGAGCCAGCACTGCTGAAGGTCCTCCAGCATCCTTGCCTCTGTAAAAGCAGCATTGGTACCTCCTCCAGCATCAAAGGAGGATGTGAGTATCTGCATACGAGTGGCCAGGTCTCCTGGTTGTGTCCCCTAAGGTGGGTTTGCAGCTCATCCTGGCTTCATTCTGTCCATTCTCATGGCCTTAGCATGTAACCAGCAAAAGCTGAGCCCTGGGGGCTCACAGGTTGCAGTGGGCTACAGCAGATCAGCCCAGCTCATCCTTCAAACAGCTTGGAACCCCCTCCAGTAAAAGGGAGATGGGGCAAAACCACACAACCAAACACCCCAGAGCTCTGCCCTCAGTAAATCCTGCCCATCCTCAGTGCAGCTGCTTTGATCTCATCATGTAAATCTAGATGAAAACAAATACACATCCAGCGAGACACGAGCTTGTCCCCCAGGCTCTTGGCCAAGCCTTTGGCTTGAGGGCTTTGAACAGGGCTCAGCAGCTGCTGGTGGGAGGAATTTCTTTGGTCAAAGTGCAGCTTCCAGCTTGTCTCAGCTGCTGGTTTCAGGGTCAGATGGAGCCTTTCCTCCCAGTCCCTCCAAATGTGGAGGTAACTTAGTCCTCGAGCTCAATGCTGTGGCTTTGGGTCCAGCCTTTTCTCCCCTGAACTGCTGAGCTCTGCCTTTGTGCTGGCTCATGGACTGAACAGGGCTTGCCTGGTGCTGGGGATGGAGCCTCTCTGGTGGCCCCTCACAAGGATGCTCAAAGCTGGTGAGCAGCAGGTACTGGCAGGGAGCTGATGTGCTGGAGGAGGCCTGTGTGCTGTGGGTAGGCGGGATGGCTTGGGATACAGCAGGAGCCTGGGATTTGGGAGATTCAGGCTTTCATCCCCGCTCTGATGTGGGCTGCATGTCTGAGCCTGCTGGAATGGAACCGACGGGGGATGCTGGGACTGAGGCTCTGCTGACAACCCAAGTGAAATCCCAGCTCCATCCCTGCTACTTCCATCAAATTCCTTGGGCACAGTTAGTTTCCATGGCAGGAGACATGTGGTGTGTAACACGCTGACAGATGTGGACAGACATGGTTGCCACCCACACTGAAACCAAACACAGGGAGGGGTGAGCTAACCCTGGGGATGGGAAAGGGTAAAACCTTGGCTTTGCTGATGTCAGTGGGAATCTCCATGGGCTCCCATCATCATTGCACATGGTCACATTAACCCAGGATGTGCAGTTACAGTGCCTGGCTTGCCTGCAAGCTCCCTGCCTGTTGTGGATGCAGAGCCAAATGTTCACTTAACCTCCCACAACAGTCATTACACTAATCCATTTCACTGTCCAGGAGCGCTGGTGATTCCTGCAGCTCAGCTGATGTGAGACAACTCATCTCCTCTCCTCTCAAAAAGCTCTGCTTTTTGTATTGCTCTCCCTGCCACAATCCCCTTTTTGCCAGGCCTGCTGCCATCCAGACCTTGCCAGTGTGCAGTCTTGGTACCCAAGCTGTTCTCGTGTTGATGCCTGCTGCCAGCATCCCATGGGTGCTCCTTGCTTGCAAGCCTGAGTACACTCCCCTTGAGCAATGTGATTGCACAACCTCATTACACTGATGTGCCTGGATACAGAGCAGCACTGGGGAGGCTGCAGTGGGTACAGCACAGGGTGAAGGGGATGGTGCATCCCCAGCTTTGCTCCTTGGGACTTGCTCTGCTTGGAGGGGTCAGACCTGGAGTGTGGTGGGGAAAAGCTCTCTCCTTGCACAGTGATGGGGGTTGTGGGCAGGACCACTGCCAGGCACGAGCGTTAATTAAGCAAATGGTTGCTAGTGTATAAAGTGTCTTAATGCAAAACAGCCTTGTGGAAGGTTGTGGTTCTACTTAGAGCTCATCTTGTTGTTGCTATAGTAAGCTGCAGGTGGGGAGGGAGAGGCAGAGCTGTGAATGGAGACTGAGACCTGGTGGGACCCAGGAGAAGACGGGTGCTTCAGCACCTTTGCAGGGCCCCGCATCAAGGGGAGAATCAGCACAGCTGGATGAGAAGCACCCAAAATGCCATGCTTTGGAGCTGTGCAGCTTGATCAGTGCTACCACCTCTGGCTCCTCAGGGTGCCTGTGCATCCGCTCACCTCCCAGGGAAATGAAGAGAAGGGAAGGGATAAATCCAGCCCTAGAGGAGAGTGGGCAACGATTCTCACCTTGGCTGTTAGCAATTAGTTTAATGAAGTGGTTTGTGTGATATTGTTGCCCTCTATTGGACCCAGCCTGAACGGCTCAGTTGGTGCTGGTGTGTCCATGTCAGGTGGGGAAGGGTCTTGGGCTTTTCCCCGGCTTTGAGATGGGAGCGATGCTTCCCCAGTTAAAAACCCTGGGGCTCCTTGGAGAGGGAGCTCTTGCCCGGAGCTGTTGTGAGCAAAGAGCCAGAGCTGATGCCAGACGGAGGTAATGAGCCTTGCTGTGGACTTCGGTGGAATTTGGATCAGACCATTTGCAGTCTCCAGGGATCAGTTGATTCTGCGTTGTCTTAGTGATGGGCTGGAAATGTGCCCAAGTCATTTGCAGAGAGACTTGTAACTCAAAGGGACTCCTCATGACCCCCTCTACCGCCCTTCTTCAGAGGAGGAGAGGTGCTTTGGGGTGCCGCATGTGAGATGCTCCTTTGAGCATCCTATGTCTGCTGGTGGGGGCTGCAGCAAAGCCAGGAGTCCTGGCCAGGTTTCTCAGGCCCACATGTAGGGCCCTGTCCAGCCAGATGGGATGCACAAGGTGCAGACAGGGCCAAACTGGTACCCAAAGAGATGCTCTTCTCTCCGTCTCTCCCTTTGCACTGTCATTGTCGCACTGGTGGGATGTTGAGGGGTTACAGCACAACTTGGCAGTGCTGCTCTAGAAGAGAAATGCCCCATGGAGCTCAGCTACCCTGAGAGCAAAGGCACCAAACCAAACAGCATCTTCCTGAATGCTCAATGTACGGAGCTAGAAATGGCTTTTCTTTCTTCCTTTTAACTGAGAACAGGGAGGGAGAGTCGGGATAGCTGGGAGTGTTATAAATGATGACATGCCTTTGAACTAGCAGCTGGGTGAATGTCTCATCCCACGCTGTCTATGTTCATGCTCCCCTGTCATCTGCTTGCGAGGGCTAATAGAGATAAAACAATCCATGGATGGGTTTCCAGGCAGGATGGTTCTGCCAGGTGTCTCCTCACGCTGCAGCAAGGGACTTGAAAGGGGAAAGAAAGAGGCCACAGTGCCAGAATCTACCAGGTGAAGTCGAGTGAGTTATACCCAGGGTGAATGTGAGGCCTTGGGAAGGAGGAAATGCTTGGCTTGACCTTGTGCTGCAAAGGAACATGCTATCATTAAAGCCTCACAAATCCTGCCCCAAGGAGGCATGGAAAATGTATGCCTTGTGGTGGAGGGTGAGCTCGGGCGCTGATGGATGGCTCTGTGATGCTGCAGCCCTGCCTGGCTGCATGGCCCCTCCATGGCTCCAGAAACCCCATTTGCTTCATGTCTTACAAAGGCCTTTTTAAAGGCTTGAATAAATATTTGCACAGTGCTGCTCCTTGGGCCCCAGCCTCCTGCTCTAATTGGATGTCATTGGTTTCAAAGAGGTCTCACTCCTGCAGTGGGAATCCCAGCCCTGGGTTAGACCCCACCAAATCCATCTGGTTGTGCCTTTGCACTGCTGGCTGAACCCCAAGTGTCTCCAGGTCCTGTGTCCTGGCACCCTGCTCATCACCAGGCAGTGTTTGCCAGGGGAAACCTACTGATTTCCCTGGGAGCTGAGGATGCTCAGCCCTGGCAGTGCTGCTGGATGACACTATCTCCATGTGGAAAAGCAGCGTAAAGGTGCCAGGAGGCAAATGGGTGAAGGAAACAGTGTAAAGCAAGACATAGCTCAGAGCTGTGCACAGGAAAAGGCTTTGCTGGTGCAGGGCTGCTGCTGCTCTGGGGTGGCAGGGAGTGCCAAGCTGTCACAGCAGCATTGGACAGTGCTATTTAGACCAGAGCTTTCCTGGAAAGGTCAAGTTAAGATGAAGGGGTTTTTACATATATTTCATTGACCACAGCAAAAGCATCTCATATACTAATTAAATGCATGTCACTCGGCCAGTGCTATTGCTAGGGTTATTTTTCTTGCTCCAGTGATGAATATGGGCAATTAAATCCTCAGTATCTCTTTTCTTGCATTCATTTTCTCTCTCCATCACACACTAGAAGGAGGGAACAACCAAGCTGACAGCAGAAAGGGTTTTCAAATCCAACAGGCAAAATGCTTGAAGTCTCTCCCTTTGGACTGTAGGGTTCTTGGTTTCTGAGATGGATGCTGCTCTGCACATGCTTTCTTCCCCCTTTCTCCTCTTAATCAAAATCTCCATCTAAAGCTTTGCATTAGCCTGCCTCCAGTCTCATCTCCCTGTTTGATTTCTACCTACTGATCTTCAACTTAGCTCTGTGCCAGCCTATGGCTCATCTTATGGCAACGAACAGGAGCTGCACACCCAGTCCTGTAACATAAATGGGCTGTGGGCATCCAGCTCCTGGAATCGTGAGTGCTGTCACTTGTTCTGACATAGCCAGGGCTTCCCACAGCCCCAGACTTGAAGTTCAACAAGGCTGAGTCTTTAGGAATGATATTTGCTGTTCATCTGAAGAGGGTGGATGATTTTCCTTAGAAGGCCTTCAAAAGTGTTAGGGGGGATAATCAGGAAGATGAGGTTGTTTCATCATATGAAGAGATTTATTAAAGATGCTGTTCCTGTTAGACCAGCTCTGTGCTGCTCGGGGTGGTCTGGATTGATGCACTGCTCCTCTGCTTCTCTGGGTAAATGCTGTGCTGATGAATGAGGCCAGAGCTCCTTATCAGAATCAATCAGGACTCCAGTTAATTACAGCAGTCAGGGTCAGGGCAGTTTTTCCCCTCTTTCCCCCAGCCTTGTGGCAGAGGAGCACACAAAGGTCAGGAGAAAAAGACTGCCTCAGATCTCCATCCTCACGCTACCACAGGAGTTTGCACTTAGTCAATAAACAGGAGTAATAAGGAGATGCTTTGTGGAATGCGTAAGTAGGGAGTCTTGGATGAGCCCCATTCTCCAAGCATCCCTATTCCCTATCTATAATGTGGTGATTTCTCAGCCATATCCCCCTGCTTTCTCTCTCAGGCTTCTGGGTTTCACTCAACAGCAATAGATTGCATCAGTTTTCCAAGCTCCTGGTCCTTTCCTTCCTTCCATGCGTTGGCCAAGCATTGTGCTGGCAGTGGGGCTGGCTGCCCTCCCTGGGCATGGGCAGTGAAGCACACAATAGGTCTTCCGAGAGGCAATGCTGCTGCTGCTGCTGCTTCTCTGCAGGGGTTTCCAAAGCCTGCTTTGGTGTCCCTGGCTGTTGCTCAGTTCCTTCCTCCACACTCTTCTCCACAGAGCCATTCACACCCCCTGATTTCTGGGAGAGAAGAAGACTCTTGTCTGAGTCAGCAGAGACAAGATGTTGGTTTCTTTAGGATCACTGTCACACACTGGTCCTGCCTCTTCAGGCAGGAGACGCCTCTATGGAGGATGCTTCCCAACACTTACAATGCCAGGCCAGCGATGCATGTGGTCCTACCCAGTGTACCTGTGGCTGATGGATTCCCACTCTGGGGAGACTTTTTACCCTGTTGATATATAACTTCTTACATGGAGTAGCATCTCTGCTGATTTTGGGAGGCAAGGGGGGGAGATCTGTGGGGAGAGAAGGTTTTGGGGTCAAGGAAGGAGTCCTGTATCTCATCATGTCTCATCTCTTAAAGGGGGGTGTCTGTCCAATCCTTCTGATTAAATAGCTTGAAGCCTCTGAGACTTTGCAGTCTGCTCAGGTCCTGGTGCAGATGCAATGAGAAGAGCCAGGTCTTTATTTTCCAGGTATGTTTGAAAGAGAAAAGTACCAAAGAGCAGAATTGTTCTGGTGTGAAACCAGACATGGAGCGAAACCTTGGTCTCTTCTGATAGCAGGAAAGGAATAGGAGCAACACAGCAGAGCTTCTGTCTTGCTCCTTGCTACCTCAGCATGGGACTGTCATGTATTCCCATCAGGGTGAAGTGTTGGTGTTCCCAGGATAGGCCCAGCATCGCCAGCTGTAAGCATCTGTGCTGCAGCATCCGTGTGTGCGACCACAGGCTCTGCTCAGAGCTGCTGTACTGGAAGCGGATTTGGTGAGTCAAGCTCCTTTTTCCAAAGCACTGATCCCATTTCCTCGTATTCTTAAGTAGCTTCAATCCATCTTAGTGCATTACACAAACTGTGCTGATTGTTCTACTGTAGTGACTAACAACCAGCCCTACTCTGCAGATTACCCTGGAGAGCTGGATTCCTGGCTTAGCTGTACCAGGCTTCCTGCATGCAAAGACACCTCAGGGTAAACTGATTTGTTAAGGCTTTCTATGAGCAAGAGAGAAATGGGAGCACCTTGGGGTGTGGACAAGAAGCAGAATGGGATATAGAGATGGGACGGTGATAGGGAAAACTGGGCATCAGAACCTGGGGTGGGAAATCCTGCCCTTGGAAAAGGAGGAGGCTGAGAAATACCCTGGGTGAAGGAAGACCTGGGAGGTAGGCAGTATGGCCCGAGGAAGGAAGGTTTCCATGGATATTGCAGCCTTCGGGTAGCAGAGGCTCCTGGCCCTGTGGGCAGGCACATTCTGTCCTTTATCTCCATCCCAGATGGATTTTGGAGATCAAAGGTAAGCCCTTCTGCTGCTGAAATGCTATTGATGTCAATTGGGCTGTGCTGCAGGGAAGCTGGCACTCTCCTTTTAATTACTGTGGGTATTAAGCTTGAGTTTTCAAGGTTGAAATTCCTACCTTTGGCCTGCGCAGGACCTATAGATCACTCAAATCTCACTTAAACCCTCAAAGTATTCTTTAAATGTTGTTGTCAAGGCTTAGTGCTGGCTCTGTGCATGGGGAAAATGGCCCCATTGGATGGTTGCCCATAGGCTGCACATTGGGTAATCAGCCATCCTAATTGCTCCTGGTGATCTATAGCACTGGTGGTGAAGTCAGTAGTTCCCAGTGCTGGGTCCTCTGCAGCTTCCCTTTGGGTCTCAGTCTGGTGGCTCTCCCAGCAATACAGTGAACCATGCTTGTGCAGAAACAGCCTGCAATAAAATGTGCAAGAAACAGCAAAGAGCCTCCTGGTAAATGAGATCTGTAAGTCATTCTTTGAGGCCGTGCTGGAACCTGGTTATTGCTTAATAGAGTATGTGCAGTGGAGCTTGGTTTATGGGGCAGGAGCTGGCTAAAAGGAGGGGGGTGCTCCTGGCAGCTCACTTAAGCCCGTTGCTTGGGTGCTCCCCTAAAGCAGAGTTATCACTGCAGGTTCCATGTGGGTTATACTGGTGCTCTGATTAGAAATGTACATGTTGGAGTATCCTTGACTCTTCCCTCATTAGGGCTTTCTGATGGGTTCATTAAGGGCTTTGGCTGCTCCTCCAAGCTGCTCCTGGCTGGACCCATGAGACTGCGTTTGCCTTCACCCTTGCCCCCAGTTAATCTTTTCCTGCACAGTTTGTATAAAATATTTCTAGTTATCCTTTTTCTGACAGAAGTTTGAGCCTCTGCAGGTACCGTTTCCCTTCTGCTTGAGCTCTGGGACACAGAGCAGGGCTCCTCTCCCCGTACCTGCTCTCTTCCCATCTCTTGCCTCTTCTGTGTGCTTTAGTGACAATTAAATTCACTGCCATTACAGCATCTCTGCAGGAGCCACGAATCCTCCTATAAGCTTTTTCCCATATCACCTCCCAGTGTGGCCTTTCCAGACCTCATCTACCCCTGCTTCCCTTCTCCCCTGGTTCACAGTCTCTCTGCAGCGCTAACTGGGGCAGCCGTGTCCCCACACTGCTGTAGGACATCCAGCTCCACCACTGCCCCCGCAGCCAACAGCAGGATGCAGACCCCTTGCTCTCCTTTTCCCTCTTGTGTGCTGTCTGTTGTAGTGTGTTTGAAACGCGGGGATAGTGCTACCTCCAGAGAAGTTAATAATCCTCGTTCAGGCTGCGAGGGCTCTGTGTCCCACCCTGGCAATAAGCTAACCTCGCTCTGTTAGGAGTGCCATTAATGCTGATGGAGGGCAGTGGATCTGACAGCTCTAGGGCTGGAGGTCAGGTTTGCTGTGGCACACAAATCAGATTTTCAGTGCAATAGGCTTTGATAACATTAAATGGAGTGAAGAGCTTCTCTCTTACCCAGATTTGGTTCCTTTTTTTCCTTCCTCTTCTTTTCTAAATTAAAGCAATGCAGTGTTGCATTGTAAGAAGGATTCTATTTTTCTCCTGACCCATTTCAGTAAAAACTCAGCCCATCTAGAGCATGTGCTGCTTTTGAAGATGGAAAGAAATCCATAGATATTAAGGACACTATGATCAGCTCATCTCACCTCATGCATAATACAGCCTAGAGAATTCCCCCTGGGACTCTCCTCGCAAGCCCAGCTCTGCAGCTGGATGACACCATGGGTTTTTGTGTGATTACCCAGAACCAGCTCAAGGTCTGGCTCAGGGGTCTTGTTCAATCACTTCTCCTTCATCAGCAGGATGCTGTGGGAGACAGCAGCCTGGTTTGGCCCATTGTGCCACCAGCATGCAGGAAACAGTGGCTCTTCAGCCTGCTCCCTGCACATTGGCAGCATCTGTGCTTTTTCAGACCTTGGTTGATGGAGAATGAGGGCACTGAGAGTGTGCTCAGCCATCTGGGAGTGCTACCAGCAGCTTTCCTTTCGATCATTCCCTTTGAGGACCTGGGGTTGCCTATCTCAGTGGGGGCTACAGACCGAGGGCAGCTCCAGAAGCTCAGCAATGGATGAAGACAACTGCAATTGTGCAGCTTAGCCAAGTCCTGTCTCCTTCTAAGTTGCTGACAGCAGAGTTACCTCCATAAGGCAATATAAGGCACCTAAATGAAGTCCCTTGCACTAATCACTATTGAAGGACCTGTCTCCTTCCTCAGATGGAGACAACTGCCTTTGCCTTCTCAGGCACCCTGAGGGGCCGTGTTCTGCAATGGAAGTGATTTACGGCTCCCAGGAGCCTGCACACCTTGCAGAGGAGGGCAGTTTTCTTATGAACTGCCTTAAAAATCATTTTTCCCTGTTTGTTCAGCAAATGAAATGAAACAGCTCAGTCTGAGGGCTCGCAGGAAGACTTGTTTCCATCAAGTCCTTGGAAATGCTGTCATGTTTCATTGCAAGGGAAATTGGTTTGAAACTTCTCCACTGCCAAAAGGAATTCTGAACCTGCACTTTCCTCCCTTTCTCTTACCTGAAGCTGTCTGGGTTTCCCTGAGGTAGAAGTGACAGATTCAGGTCCACCTTGTCAGTGGCTATCACATGTATTCATGTATCTTTTCCCAGCCTTCTCTAAGATATGGGTGTCTTAAAGATACCAAAGCAATCTAGGTGCAGCTACCCTCAGAAGGTTTCTGTGTTGCAGAGATCATACTTCTCAGTACTGCAGCATGTTTTCAGACAACACTTTCCTAAACTCCTGGCCTTTTAAGTCGTCATGTAACCACCCAAAAAGAAAATACTCCATAGTACTAGACTCCTTTGCTGGCCATAGTTGTGTCGTCTTGTTGCATGGTCCTAATAGAGTGATCTGCTAGTGGCCCACTTCTTGGTTGCTGCCCATAAGAAATAGGATAGCTTATGTTTTGATGAGAGCCTTTGATTTAGGAGTTTAGCCTTTGTACAGCTGTGCAGGTTTGATGTCTTGGTCATAGTATGTTAGGGCTGTTCATTTGATTTTTGGCATTTACTAAAGAGGTTTTATGCCTTTCTTTCATACGAGATTAAATGCTAATAGTAGTTTAGTGAATGTTTCCAGCTCTGCATCCCCATATGCAGTTGGGGACTTGGCTGCCTGCCCCGTGCACAGTGGGTGTTAGAGCCACCCGTACCAGCCTGGGGAGCTAGTGCTGATTTCTGCTCGTGCTCTTGCTATAAGCACCATTGGAAACGTGTTCAGAGGCTGCCCAAATAATGTGTGGTGTATCAGGAGACATGAAGATCTGTCTGCATCATGTTAGTACATAAATTCAGCTCCCTTTAAGGTGCTTAAGCACATTTGGAGAGTGACCTGGAACAACCCAGGTAGCGGGAGGTTACATGTACTGGTGCTGTCAGCCCTTGTTGAGGGTGTGAGATTGCAACCAGCAGGCAAAAGCAACCAATTACACCATGCTTAGAAGCATTTCATTCTTTTTTCCACCTACCCAGCTCCATGAAGTGAATCCTGCTGTAAAGACCTCTCCCTCCCGCTGGCATCACTCCTGTCTGAGGAGATAGTGTTTAAAGTGCCCTCGATATTTGCAGCTCACTTTTCCTGCTAGTGTAGTTAAAGCCATGCTGTCCCCTCCAGTGGGCTGTGCTAAGGTATCCTGCTGCTTGGGGATAGTGTGTCTCAGTGCACAGGGTGATGAGGAGGTGCTGGGGGCCTGTGGGCTCTGTTTTCACTGCTGATAAGAGGGCGAAGTTGCTTCATATTTATGCCTTAGTACCCCATTTTTTCCCCCCTCTCTACATCTCTAGGTTAGGAAATGGTTCCTGCTGGCTGCAATGCATGGGACAGGTCTCACCTGGGATTTCTAGATGCTCTTCCCCATCCAGGGAAGGGGAGCCAAAACTGCAGTGCTAATAGCTTCCCAATAAAAGCTAGCCTGAAGCAAGAACTGAAGGAAAGCACAGGGGAGATTTCCTTTGGTTTAATGATAACTTATCCCTGTCACAGCTCAAGTGATGCTGTTCTCCGGTGCATCAAACCTTTCCCCTTCCACTGAGCTTGCATCATCTTTCTCCTCTTCAGCGTATTCATCTTCATGGCCTTCTCTGAATGCGTCATCTTCATGGTCCCATTCCTCCTCATTCCCATCTTCACCAGCCTGCTCAGGAAGGATGTCAGCTTGCCCACCGGTATTCACTAGTTGCTTGCAGAAGGGACATGTCTTCTTCCCAGACACGGTGTGGAACCAAGTGTCAATGCAGACACTATGGTAAGCATGAGAGCAGGACAGGATCTTCAGGTGGTCCCCTTCTTTGTACTCTGCCATGCAGATCACACAGGTCTCATGTTTGTCTCCCTTCTTGTAAGTGTGCAGCTTTGTCCCATGAGCCCTCTTGTACCAGATTAAGCTAACTATAATTAAGATATTGGCAATAGTGATGTAGAATAGGTCCCTGCAGTCCTTCATGGCGAGAGTTTTCTGCAGCATTTTGGCGTTTTCTTGACAAGCACTCAAATAGAGTTTGGGTGGTAGAAGTCTGACGTATGCCCCTTTCGCACACTGCAAAGTCCTTTGCAAGTGGAGGGAGACTGATTGTCCAGTAAAGAGTGATGGTATCTCAATCAGCTGCTGGATTTCTTCGTCATCAGCCATCATGGTAGCCAACTCCTCTGAATCCATATTGTAGACAACCGCAGCTTGGTATCCAGCCTGCTGGGCATGAAGAACCTTCCTGGCAAAGGAGCAGCCATACCCCTCTATGAGTGCAATGTGTGTCTTGGAAGCCTGCCTTGGTGCTGGAGGATTCTCTATTGCATGACAAGCATTTGGTGGTATCACTCTTACCAAATACCCCATCAGTCCTTCGGCCTGGAGCCGTGGCCCGAAGCATGCAGGCAGCGCTTTATAAGCAACGCACTTGGAGCTGTCGTTATAAGCCACGTAAGCAAAGATTTCTGCGACAGTAACATTGCAAAAGGCAGCGGTGATCACAAAGGGAAGAAGTTGGAGCCAAAGGTTCATGCTGAATGCAGCTGAATACAGACTTCCAGGCTGGTCCCAAAGCAGAAGTGCAGCAGACAGTCCCAGAAGCACTATCCTACCTGGGTTCTATCACCATGCCATGATTTAGAGCCTCAGCAGGATGGAGATCACAGCCTGTTTCTGCCTTAGAGGCTTCTGTAGGCTCAGAGGTTCCCAGGATAGACCTTCTCTTTTGTTGTCTCCAGCTACCAAGCAACACCCTTACATCACCTCTGCAGATCTGTGACATCAGCCAGTAAGTGTTTCCAACGCTGGGTCACATAACATTACTGTCAACCTGCTTCAGCTTCTTCCTTTTCTTTTTGGTCTGCTCCATGCATGTAGCCTGTAGTTTCATCCCCCTCTGGGTACCAGTAGGATGCCCATCTCATTTTGCTGGTGCTGTGCAGGCAGGATAAATGAGCCTTCCCATCAGCTATGTGCCCACCACAGTCTGGAATCCTTCATGCTGGTGGCCAAAGCAATTCCTGGGACACGTGGCAGAGTGGGAACGAGCTGTTAGCCTCCATCTGCTGCTGGAGGGGGGTGATGTGCCAGCTTGGATTGGTCTGGTGAATGTGCTTTTTTCCCTAAAATTTTGATCTTTGAACCAAAAAGAAGCCAAAGAAATTGTTTAGGATAGAAGGGGTCTGTCTTTTGAAGGAAGTCAATCGATATCTGTCAGTCAAACTGGCAGCTGGCAGAAGCTGGAAGTCTCTTTTTGCCTGTGTGGCCCCATTTTGCCATTACCTAAACTGAGCAGCTCCACCTTCAAAGCCCCTGAAAGAGCAGCTAGACTTGAAGTGCCTGATACACTTGGGTCTTGCTGGAGCTGAGCTTGTTGAACTCCCACCCCAGTGAAAGAGGGTGGTGGATGAGCTTGGAAGGCATCAACTCTTGTGTTAGGGCTTTTTACCTTATTTATTTTCAAACCTCAGTGTTGGAAATCAAATGGCTGGAAAAATACAGACTTCAGCTTCTAGCAGTCAAAACTGGTTTTGAAATTGTGGTTATGGTGAAGAAGCTGAAAAAGGAGTGGAAAGCACAAGGCACAAGTGTTGTCCCTCTCTCCCAGAGAGTCTGACAGCAGAAACTCCTATCTTTCAGGCAATTCCCAACTCATATGGTGACTGCTCAGTGCCCAGAGGAGCGCCAGCCTGATGGGAATGCAACAGCTCTCTTGGTTGTTGGAACAAACTAAGTATGAATATGCAATGAACCCAAGTCAGTTCGGGACCACAAATCCCCCAAACCCCGTACCTTGTAACAAACAGCCCTTTTTGTTTAATGATCCACTTGAGAGTAGCCCTGTGCTTTCCAGTGCAGTTGTGTTGGACCTGGAGTTAAAAAATCACTCGGGTACCAGGCAACTGATTTGTTACTCGCCCCCTTGGGCTCTGCTTGAGACAGATTTCCTTGGGAAAAGAGCTACAGCAAATGTCAGCAGACAGTGTGTGTGCGCGCCAGAGACTCCCAGCAGCTGTGATTTCAAATCGATTTTATTTCCCCCTCATCTAAAGAGTTTTACACTTGCAGGGAGACATTTTGATGCATTTAAAACCAAAACAAGGGGAAGGTTTGAGAAGCCAAATGTTTTCGAGTCGAATGGGAGATGAAGAAAATGGAGGTGCACTGGGAGGCCTTTGGAGGGTGCATTTTTTTTGCTGGTCTTAGCGCTTCTTATGATGGCATCCATCATCCTTGTGTTCTTTCAAATCTTTGCCTCCTTACTTGCACTCAATGCCCTATTTCTGCCTCTAAATCAAAGCTTTATGTACTGTCAGTGACCTGCTGTTTGCATAGGGGTAAGGCTGGATGAAGATCCATGTGTCTGTGTGAGCTGTGACAGATGTGGGAGGAAGGAATGATCAATCCCCTGTGTATTCCACATGCTGTTAGCTCCTGGCTGCTCCAACACCACCTCTTATGTCCTAGAATCAGCGAGGCAGGAGCAAGCAGCCTCCTGCCTTCAACTTGGATCTCAGTGACTCTCAGTAGTAACCTAGAGAGATGTGGGCAAAAAGACAAATCCTCTTCAAGAGAGGTTGGAGGGTAAGAAAGAGACAAATGGGATACAGAGGAGGCTTTGGGGAGTGAGGAAAGAGGGAAAGCTGCAATCTGGATGGGGGGCAGAGTGCCCATATCCCACCCACAGGCAGTGTGAGATGGAAAACCGTAGCCTCCTTTGAAATCCCTGAATGCTTCTGCAGAAGGAAGGAGGGCTGGAAAAGAACTTTGGCCAAGATGGTTTTTGCTCAAAGAGCCAAAGTGGTGCCCTGTCCACCAATAAACCACATTCTGGTTCCTTCTGTGCTTTCTGTTTCAATCACTGCTGTTTGCCTCCTCCATTGTCTGTGCCCTGGAGGCTTTGGCTCCTGCTGGCGGAGGTTAAGCCAAGCATCACACTGTGGTGTGGGGCTGTGCCAGGCTGCCTCCAGCCCCATGCTGCAGTCATTATAGCCAGTACCGTACTTTTCTTCTCATCCTGCCCTACCCCTGTTATACTCATGTGTTAAACACATTGCAGACGCTCCTGGACGTATTCTTGACCCGTTTTCTCTGGAGCTCCTGCCATCTACTTTGTTGGAATAATTGCAATTTATTTAAATGTCAACAAGCTACACGTGGGAGACAGCAGTTGTGTGCAAGAGCAGAGCAATTACAGGGAACGGGTCCCATTTTACCACTTGAACAAAGATCCAGGCTAGAAGAAAGGAAAAGACCATTTACCTCTATTAACTGATCACTTACCCCACTGCTCCCAAAGTCCCTGTGTTCCTTTATTTCTTCTTTGGGGCTGTCACTTAGTGCAGGAGCCAGGATATAAAGCCAGCTCTTCCTTTGGCTTGCACTGCACAGAAGTATCTGCTCAATCCAGAGGAATTTAATGCTGATTTAGACCCACAAAATTGCCAGCAGAATCTAAGTCTGGTCCTGCCTAAACAGCTTAAACTGTAACAGAGAGGCAGAGGCAACTGACTTATGTGGACATCACCACAACTCCAACAAAACGTGCATCACAGGCCCTAGATTCAGCATTGATGTAACCTGGGGAATAAGCCTGGATGTTTGGATGCATTTTTCCCTCTGAGGTTTATGCAGCATGAAAAGAGCAGCCTGACAGTGGGATGATGTGAGTTTGTACACAATCAGACTTCTTGTCCTTTATCTGTGTTAGGTCAGTGTCTCGGGTCCGTGGGCAGTCGCATTGCACAGCCACACAACAGACTCTACCTGCCCCCAATAGCTAAAGGCCAGGAGCAGAAAAAGCCATCAGGGAGTTAAATGTTTTGCTCAAGACATCTTGGCAGGCAGCCCTGGTTCTAGCTCAGTGCCTTTCTTATCAGGGCACACCGCTCCTTTGGGATCATGCTATCGGTTTAGAGAAGACCAGGCTCCTGGAGCTGAAATACCGGTGGTTTGCTGTGAGGGAAGATCTGGGGCCATCTAGTGACCTTCCAGTGCAAACCTTTGTGCTTCCAGTGCTCCCAGTTGCTCTTAAAGAGATGTGGGACATGCTTCCCCCCTGCTGCTGACTGAGCAGGTCCCCAGCTCTGCAGTGAGCTGGCTGGAAGGCAGACCTACACCTTGTTCTTAATGATCTTCTTTGCTTGGAGCTGATTTAGAAACTGGTGCATGTAACCACCTCCTTTCATCTGGGATGAAAGGAAAGGATGACCTATGTCTGTACAGGCTAGAGAGCTGAAAGAATCGGAGTCACCACCCAGAATGTGTGCTGGGTAGGTGAGAAATGGAGGCGTGTGTGTGTGAAGAGGACTTGTTCCTCGCTGTTCCCCACCATGGAAAGGGGATGGAGAGCAGGTTTGGGGTTGTTCAGCAAGCCCTGCTGTGTACAGCATCCCCTACATGTGCCTCAGTACCACGTGCTCCTGTGCTCTACCAGGTGCCTCTCCTGGATTTCCCAGGGGTCCAGGCAATCTCTGTTATTACCAAGTACAAGCATGATAATCTGGGCCCTAACGCATACAGGAGATTATAAAGCAGTGCTTTGTGGACCTGCTACAAAAGTACCCATAATCTGCTAATGCCCACAATTAAAAAAGGCACTTGAGCAAATTTGGGCCATTGCAACTTAGTACCTATGTCTGGAAATGGATTCCAGTTCCAGCCATTTGCCTTGCAATGGAGGGACACTTCTTTATTAGATACTGGTGCTAGAAATAACATCTTGCCTTTTCCAGCTTTGGCAAAGCGCCCTGCAAACCTTGGACATAAAGCAAAACCAACATCTCAATTGAGCAGGTTTTTGTTCTTTTTAACTAACTGAATGCAGAAGAAAGGCAAGCAGAGAACAGGGCTTGTTTCATTAACCACGGGTTTGTGGTAAAAATGAGCTGGTAACTGTGGCAATTGGCTCCGTTGGAATAAACCTGTCTGTGCAGGCTTTAGGAAGGGAGAGCTTAAGAAGCAGAATAAAAGGAGGAACCTCAGGACAAGCCATCCAAGAGCTAATGCTGCTGCTGTCCTGTGGTTGTGTCCCTAAAATCTTCCAGTGTGAAGCAGACCTGTATGCGATCACCTCCCCACGCTGGGCAGAGCCAAGGATGTGTCTTCGGTATTCCACTTGTCCTTCCAGGCTGCATTTCCTTACTCCTACATATCCATATGGGGTTTTTAATCCTGCGCAGTGCTCGTGCTTCCCGAGAGGCACTGACTGGAGCTTGAATTTGTAGGAAGAGTGGAAAACAGAGCTGTGTATGGGGAAGGAGGGGGGGGGGCCCTTCTTTGTCCAGAAGGGAGCTGGGGTGAGCAGGTTACTCCTGCTCGTTGTTGTGTGCTCCAAGGTGGATCAAGGCCACGGTGGTGACGCTGCGCAGGCAGAGCGGGCAGGTCTTGCTGCCGGCCTGGATGCAGTGCCACAGGTCGATGCACTTGCCATGGTAAGCGTGAGAGCAGGACAGCAGCTTCAGTGCCCCCCCCGGCTCATAGGCCTGCAGGCAGATGGCACAGTCGGTGTAGCTGGCAGCACCCCACACCATGCTGGAGGCAGAGCCTGGCCTCTGCTGCTTGCTCTCCCTCCAGCTTTGGTAGCTCTTCATGCATCTTGTGAGGAGCTGGATGGCGGTTGTCATGGTGACCAGGATGCTGGTGGCCCTGTACAGGGGCAGGACCAGGCCGTAGTACAGGAGGTCTGCGTTGTGGGCAAGGCACCTGCAGGCGTGGTAGCTGAAGCTCCATGCAATGTCATTCCAGAAGCAGCACTCATCCAGGAGGACGACGGCCCCTTGCTCAGCCTGGCAGGTCTTCCTCCGAAGCCTCGTGTTCACCTCCATGATGAAGGCCACCACGGGCGCTCCCTTCATCTCCCCATTCCCTGGTGCCACGTCCCCAAAGCCTGCTGTGCTGGTGGTGATCTTGTGTCCACCTCGCTGAGCAGGAGGAGCTTTGGCCCTGTGGTGCTGGGGGCTGAGGGCCCAGGAAGCATGGCCGAGAGCAGGGCTGCCCGCCATGTTGCCCTCAGTGAGGGGCAGGCCCAGGCACGCAGCGGGAGCTCGGCCGCCGGGCCTGGTGCTGTTGGCATGGCTGCCGGCAGCCCGCTGCAGGCACAGCATCACGGTGGCCATGCAGAAAGGGGACAGGAGTGGGTGCCCCATGGTGGGGGCAGTGGGGACAGGGCTGGGGTGCCTCAGGATCGGGGCAGAGGCTCCTGTGGCAGCCCCGGCCGCTGCCTTCTGGAAGCTTCCCTGTGAGTGTTGTTGCCTCATAGGGCGCCTCCGCCTTCCCCTCACACCTCTTCCTCAGCTCCATGTCCCCTGCTTGTGTCCTTCTCTCCTCCTGTGGTCCTTCGCTGTGGCAGCCCTGACAGGGTTTCCCTTGTGCTCTTCCTCTGGGATGCTCCCCCCTGCCCGCACTGAGCACCCCAATGTCCCCATGGCTCCCATTGCTCTTCCCCGTCTTCCCACCCCTCTTTCCTGGTGCGGTTGCTCCTGCAGCCCCATCCCTGCCTCTGGGGCTGCTGTAGGCGGATGTGTGCCAGCCCTGCAGAGCCGGGAGCACGGCTCCCTGGGGTAATCTGCAAAGTACAAGTTGTTATTACTCACTACAGCAGAACAATCGGGGCAGGCTCTGCGCGGCACCAGGATGGATTGGAGCTGCTTAAGGCCGGGGGAAAAGGGAATCGCTGCTTTGCACCAAGGCGTTCAGCTCCTGCAGTCAGTGCCCGTGAGCGATGAGACCCAAGGAAAAGCCCAGATTTGGGAGTTACTGGATTTGGGGAGCAAGATGGGGTTGTGCTGCAGGAGCCAAAATCAGACCTGGGTTTCAGCTTGGCACGGATCTGCCTTGTGAAGGCAACTGTCTACGTGTACGGCTCTTTTTCCAGTAGTCATGGAGAGAATCCTGACAACTTCCATTGTTCAGATGTGATTAAAGCCAAGGCAGCCCTTTGGAGACCCCTTCTTCATCACAGCTACACCATAGGGCACTGACAGCCTCCACAAGGGCAGGAATGGGGTTTCCAGGCCATGATGGATCCTCTCTCCACCTTTGGAGCTACACGCCAGGTCACAGTTGGCACATCCCTGTGTCAGGATTTAATAGCTAAGTGATGCACAGCTCCTTTGGCAAGTGCCACGTAGGTTTGTGTGGCTGCCTTGCTCATCCTTGATGCTGGCTTGTCTTGGAAAAGGACTTGGAAAACCAGCATGGGTTGGAAAAGCAGTGAGACACAGCTCCAGGAGCAGCAGGAATGCTGTGGGTATTGTGGGCTTCTAGAAGCACAGCTTGGGCTGGCATTTCCTCTCTTGCTGAGATGGGAATGGCCTAAAGTGGTCTCTTCTAGGACTGCAGAACTTGCTACTCAAGGAAAGAGTAGGGACTTTAAGTGAGGGAGTTGTAAATGAGATGGTGCTAAGAGAGGGAAGGGGTGCTGGCTGTGCTCGGCAGCGACCCATAGGGATCTGTACATATATTGCCACTCATTGGGGAGTAATTTGGGGTCTAATAAGATCTAGGTTATTACACGTTTCTTATTTCTTCCAACTTAAGTGTGGTCTAGCTTCCCTTCGCTCTGCCTGAGATGGATAACAGATCCTCTGTTATTAAATTAAGGCAGCTTTAAAAATATGATAAACTAGCTATACAAACCTTTGTCGTCTAGGGCATAAACCAGCCTCTAACTGCTCAGGATTAAGCAGACACTTGTCTTAAATCAGCCAGTTATTTTAAATACTCTTCTGTAAGCTGTCAGATGCCCTGCCTGCTTGTGATCACACATGGGACTTGTGTTAGGCTGCGGTGCCAGACTCTGCTCTGAGGCTGGGGCACGAAGCAAAGGCTCTAAGTTGTCTCTCCAGCAGCTTGCTTTGGTGAAGGGAGGCGAGCCTGGTGTGCAGAGGAGGCTGGAAGAGCTGGCCTGAGGGAACCTGGGGTGTCTCAGAGGGATTCTGGGTTTGCTAAGAGAGCATACACTGAATATCTTGCTCTTTGGGGGTAAAAGGAGAGCCAGGGAGATCGAGCTGGTCATGAAAACGTAAGGTTAGAGGGAGCAAACAGCCAGGTGGGGGTTTAATGTTTTAATATGGATTTTCTGCAATGCTAAATGACCACCTTTTGCAATAAAATCTGTTGCAGTTTAATTTTGCTGGTCGTGAGCTCCCCAGAGGATGCGCTGCAAGCGACTGCACTTGGGTTGGCCCCATAGGGTCAAGGCAGGGGTTTTTAGCAGAGAAGGACCCTTGGCTCCAGGGTGAAGCTGGAGAGGGACCTGCCTGCAGTCTGGAAGTGAAGGGAAAGCTTTCTGCTGTTTCCTTTCCCCACATCAGCACTCCCTCACTTAAAGACACGAGGTGAAGCCAGTGGCAGGCAGGCTTAAACTGACACCAGAGCATCTGCGCAGAGGTGTGCAGAGATTTAACTGCCTTGGTATTCAACTGGCTTAACTGCTGCAACCTCAGACCACTAATGAGCCCCTGGGGAGGGAGGCAGGGAGACCAGGAGAGGTCAGGATACCGGTCATAATCTGGCCTCGACAGCTGAGCTCTCACCCTCCACACCAGGCAGGGGCAAGGCTGAGCCTGTGCCCTGCTCAGCAGCTTGTTTTTCTCTCTGGATGAGCTTAAACTGGCTGCTCTGTGCTGTGGAAACCAGAGTTTCCTTGGAGCCAGCGTTGTCACCGTCTGCGTGTGCTTCTCATGTCACTGGTGCTGACCCCGCCGTTGCCTCCTTGCGTGCTGCAAGCGAGCATTTGCAAGCTGCAAGCATCACCTTCATTAGCAGGGGTCCATCTCCTCCCCTTTACCGTTTCACCCGCTGCTGTTGATTAAGTTTCTCTTTGCAGCTCTTCCAGGAAGCCAGGGGCCTGTTGTTTTGGAGATAGCCTTAATTTGTTTACTTGTGCATATGTTCTGTCTTGTACAATGCTGCTTCGCAGCTGGTCTCAAGCAGCCTACGGCACAGGAGAAGCAGCAGGTTAAGCTGAAACCAAAGGAAGTCGCTGAAAGCTGGTCTGATGTGCTAATCCAACTGTAGGCACCCTGAGACTGATGCGGTAAAACACGTTGCCATCTTGGTTTAGATAGCATCTTTATATTTATTGCTGGTTTCCATCACGATATGGACACAGTAATGGTTTGCTTGTGCAGGAGTGCAGTTAAGCTTTAAGATTTCAAGATAGAAAACTCCCTGTCTCTGGTTTTACTACGCAAATGCTCTGAGGAAGGCAAAGAGATGGGGATTGAGCTTGAGACTTGCCTGCTGGACAGGGCTTTGTGCTCTCAAGAACCAGACCCCTGCAAAATCTCCTGCTTTCAGAAGTGTCTGCCCAGGGTGTGCTCAGGAGCTCCTGTGCTTCAGAGATGTTCACCCTCCTCTGAGGCTTGGACTCTGCTGAAGCATCACTGGGGTATCCCTTCCGTGCTTCTCCTGTGTGTCAGGATCCTGCCCTGTAACCCTGTAGAGCCCAGCTGTGCTCTTAGCTCATCAGACATCAAAACATTGCTACAGCAAAGGGGTTTCACCCCTACAGCAGACCTAGGGAGATGGAGAAGGGCAGATCCTTCTGTGCTGCTTTCCTGCCCATAGAACCCAGAATCTGGCTCTGTCAGAGGGGAGAAAAATCACTTGGATTTTACTGCTACTGTAAAGCTGTTACTCCCCCCCCTTCCCTTTTTAGTTAGAAAAACCCAAACCCTTGTTTAATCTGCCAGCTTGCAAATGGCTCCTGAATAACACAGTTGTCTTTGGCTCGATCGATCAAAGGGCTCTGCCCATGAGAACGGTGACACTTTGCAGCCTCAGATTAGCTTTGTTTCAGAGGACTTGGATGCCTTCTTAGCTGGTTTTTAAATGATTCCCTTTCCAGGTTGAGGCTGAGCCAGAAAACTGAAAGCATAGAATCAATATTTTGCAGAACTGATAGAAAATTAGCCAGGTTTAATAAACTTCATGCATGGCTTCCTATTGTAGCTGTATATCAAAAGGAGAATAAATATATTGACTGGCTCTGCTTACAATAGCAGCTATAAGTCACTCTGAAATAAGCCAATTGCACAAATGGTTATGTGAGGCCGGGCTGATTAGGGTAGAAAGGGATCATGCTCAGGATACCTGGGCCCTGTTCTTTGCTAATTTACTACATGACCTTGAAATCCAAGGCAAATTTTCCATATGCCCATGAAGTTTGCCTCCTGTCTGCTTGGGTTTCATTTGGGATGCTGAGGTTGATGCTTATAGCTCCATATTCTGCTCTCCTCCCCACTACCAGGTGAAGCTGCTGGGACCTGGTGGAACCCCATTCCCCTGAGACTGCTCCTTATGATATTCCCAAGTCCATTTTTGTTTTCCACATAATGGTTTTATTCCCTCACTGGTTCCTCTGCAGTGTGGGAATGCAACTACTCATCTGCCACCTTGGGCAGCTGGAGATTAGGACTGATAAGTGCTCTGAGATCCACTGCAGCAAAGTGATGGGACCAGGTAAGACAAATCTCAGGTGACTTGACTTTTGCACATGCAAAAGTGCATTATTTGAAGTGCATTATTTCCTGGGATCTGGGTACAAACTGTAACTCTTTGCCCCTTGCAGATTTTCCTTGTAATGTTTCCCATAATCCAGGCCTCCCTGTACTAAATGAACAGAGGGATATGGAGCATCCAAACTCACTTTCATCCATCTTCATTTGCCCTGACTGTAATGGACAGTGGCCGCACAACTGTCCTTTGGAAATTACTAATGCGAGACCGTGGCTGCTGCTCCATTGCTGCTCCATCTATTTGCAGTGGAGAAACAGTTGCACGTAATTGTACATGGTTTGAACAAGTTGCTCTTAATCCTGCGTGCAGCTGCCTACAAGGGCATCTGGCACGCAAAGGCCTGACAGCAGAGCATGTCGGGCACTGCTGCTGATGGAGCCAGACGGCATCATGAGGAAGGATGGATGGACCTGCCCTTTGTGCTGCTCTCCCAAGGGATGCTCAGTGCCAGGCAGGATGGAGGAGCAGATGTACTGCCCTTTTAGATGCATCTGACAAAGGTACATCAGGGTAGAGACTGGGTCAGCTCTTTATCTCAGTCCTAAAGAGAAAGTGTCCATCTTTTGGGATAAAGGGACATCTCCAGGACTGAAACTTGCAGTTTATACCTGGGATCACTGGATAAAGGAGTGATTGAGTCCTCTGGGCTCAATCTTCTTGGTGTACACTTAAAACTGGGGGGAGAATCAGGCCCTCTGAGGTTCTTTCTCCTTTTCACTTGCAGTTTGCAGTGCACATGGGGGCATTAGTTCACAACAATTCCCCTCCAGCAGCTCTGCCACTGTCCTTTCTGGTTTTTACCTCATACCTGAACCCAGTGCAGATTTATTCTTGATTATTTGCAAGACCCATTGCAGAGCATGGATCAAAGTCTGTGGCTGGTGGGTATCAGCAAAGCTCCCAGAACTTTGTTGGAGCAAGAAGAGGTGGTGTTGGTGTTATTTGTGTTAGTGAGCTGTAGCTGTTCCTGCAGCTTGTTAATAGAGGTGGCTCCTCCTGCCCTGGAATGAGGTGAAAGCTGGAGCAGTTTTCCAGCCATGCATCCACAAGGGAAAATAAAGGGGGAGGATGAGCAAGTCGTGGGTGGGGGTTATTGCTCAGGATTGCATATAACATAATTTATTGCTTAAGTAACCTTGAAGCAGCATTCAGTGCGATGGAGCCGCTACATTGGCGTTGCAGTGGGCAGAGAGGCACAACGCTCCCCTAGCAGGATGCGGTTAAGCATGCACCTGCCTTCATTCATCATCCAGTTAACCCTGCAGCTGAACTTTGCTTCAAAAATACCCATTTTCCTCTCTTTTCTCTCCTTCTCCACACCTGCTGCCATTACCAGCCCACAGCATCCCTGCTTGCTGCAGCATAAGCCACCCCACTGGATGCAGAGGAAGGGGGAGAGGTGCTGGTGAGCATCTGGAGTTTGCTCATGTGTGTGGCTGCCCACTGGTGATGTGTGTGCTGAAAGGGAGGTCAGATGGGTGAGTGCAAAGGAGCAGAAGGTTTCTGTGTTGATGAATGCAAGGGGAAGGCGCTGGAGCAGAGAGGAGAAATGTGTCTGAACCACAGACATGCGCACGCGAACGATGGCAGGGAGAGTGCAACAGGGAGCTGACGGGTGCAT